>KK112120.1:73890-115412 GCA_000611955.2 Stegodyphus mimosarum
AACAGCAATCAACTGTGAAGGAAGTCCGACCTAATTGTATTAATTAAATTAAAATCAAGAAATTCTGCATAATTATTAATTTTGAATCTAATGCATGAATGTTTTTGATATATTCAATTAGGACAGAGATACTTATTTTTTTTCTCTTCCAATTGAATGTACGGTTTTATTTTTCTTCATTCAGTAATGCTTTCGTGAATAAGTTATGAAAATAGTACTTGTATTAAATAATCATTATATCATTTTCCTTGCAAATATCAACTTTTTTGGCTAGTGTGCAAAACTTTGTCGCTGACTCTAATCTATCTTTCGTGGGCGAAGAGTTGTCTCAAATTGCCATTCCTGAGCATATTCGGAATAGTGTCCGAATGTCTAATTTAGATTCCACTGTAACATTTAAGGAAATCTCTATTGAAACCTCTTGGATGCAAAAATGCTGGTTTTTATCATGTATTTGTTTTGAATATTTCAGCTAAATAAGCAATATTTATTCACAAGTTCATTGATGTTTACATATCCATATGAAGGCAATAGTGAGTATAGCAATAATAGATATTCTCGTTATTGGATAAAATAATTTATATGATTATGTTTAGAGAGCAATGTGTACATAAGAAGTTAAAACAAAAATTGTGTTCTTGTATTTCAAATAGAATTCCTGAGAAAATAAACGTAAATATTTTCATCAGTAAGTTCAATATAACTCTTAATTGTTCTAGTCATTTCTTTGAAGGCAGTCATTCAAGGATTTAATCTATTTGAAATATTTGTTAACTTTTGGTAAACGGAGAAATCCACTTTATATAGCTATTCTTGAAGGAATAGTAAATTATGATGCTGAAGTATTTTCATAAATGTATGATTTTGTATGATTGATTTTTCTTTGAAAATAGCCCTTCGTAGAATTAAAACCAGTTACTTGAAAGTTTGTTAGCTTAAAAAATCCACTTTATATACTTCAACGAATAGTAAATGGTATTTATGTATTACTACACAGTTATTTCTTTAAAAATAGTTAGTTAGGGAATTATATCAACTACCCAATAAACAGAGAAATCTGCTTATCGTAAGTGATCGTTTGTTGTTGCTGTTGTGACTTGCCTCACTTGTTGTTGACTTGGCTTGTCAACATCAGAACAAGCTCGCGAAATTCGTCTTGGCAAGGACTGCAAGATTGAACCTGTCGTTGGCAAGAAAGAGTCTTGAGCAACATACCAGGTGACAGTACGACGGTTATAGTATATTTAAGGTGCTTCTTGGATTATCGCTAAATTGTTGTTTCGTTTATCTCTAAGTTGTTTCATTGATGGTAACCTGAGTAGTAGAATGTTATGGAAACCCTATTACGTGGTTGCCTGATTGAGGTGAATTTGAGTGATGGGAAGAGATTTGCAAGGGCTTGTTTGTATGTTGGATGTTGATTAGGAAGTACGTTGCTTATTTTATGGTTTTCACGGTAAAATGGCTAAATGTGGTAAGATTAATCTGAATATCTATAAGATTTGGAAAGAAAGGGGAAAAAGCATTTATTGACTGGTGTGCAAATAAAGGTTTACTGAGTAGCCATTATAAGTGTCCCGTTTGTAGGAAGGAAATGCGTATGGTCGGAGGGTACCGGCACTACGGAGGATATTTTTTACTCTTATGTTTGTGAATTTATGAAGCGAGCCAGTATACAGATTCTAGTTCAGATAATTTTAGGAAATTTTTGGATGTTGTTAAGGAATTTTCTTTACTGAAGACACGGAAACTTCTAAATAAGGTAAGTGAACATTTCCTTTGTGTAGTGCTATGATGAATTTCCCTTTCTGTTATTTCATTGTTTGATTAAAAATGTAATTTATTGAGGTTATATATTTTTTATTTGGCTCTAGTGTAGAACTGATTGCTTCTTTGAATTTTTAAATGAAAATAGATCGATGTGTACGTAGACAAAGTCAAGGGAGTGCGCAATGCCGTGCAATTCTCTGATTAAGTGGAAATTGGTCATTGTGTACATGGATACCGAGTTTGTGCAATTCTTTGACTTGTTATTTTGGCTTTGTGTAGCGGCGATTTTTGGACCAGCCTCTCGAGAGAACTTTCCGCCTCCCGCATATTTAAAGTGCCGTCATGCTGCAAAGAAACTATAAGTTTACATGCTGCACAGACACATCCATGCATCTCGACTCAAATCCGGGCCTTCGGTACGGCAGTCAGCGTTGCTCACCACTATTCAGGTTGGACGGTTAGTGATCATTTAATCTTCATCAGTGATCATCGTAAACATTTTCTTCATTTTTTTTTTATTTTTGCATGGTAATTTGTTTGGAGATGGTCTTTAACGAATTATAACCTCATTTGAAATTTTTGTCAACTTCTGATGAACAGAGAATTTTACTTAATCTTGAAGAGAGTATAAGTGAAGATATAACTATTTTTTATTGTTAAATAGTTATTCGGAGAATCAACAACATCTAGGTGAAATTTTGTTAATGTCTAATTGAACGCAGAAATTTATACTTATTTTTGAAAGGATGGTAAGTGAGGATGACGAAACATTTCTGGATCTCTACATAGTCATTTGTTTAAAGATAGTTCTTTTGGGATTTGCAACAGTTGTCTGGAACCCTTATTAACTTTTAATGACTTTTTTTACCATTCTAGTTGGGGCACCACTTGTAATGTCTTTTAGAATTTGTTTAAGTGAGAAAACTGTATAAATTCGTAATGCCTTCACGGGATTCAAACTCCAGACTTCCCGATCACGCGTCGACTTGTTTCCAGTTACGCCACGAAGGCATGCGGAAAGGTATATGCTCCTTTTTCGGCTGAAATAAGCATTCTTTTTTTCACTTTAAGAAGATCTCCTTTTTTGGCATACACTTTATTTTGGAGTTCTTAATAGCATGTTAATTGTATTTTTGAATTTCTCATAAAGCAAACTGTGAGAGGGTTTCCTCGCTAATAATTGTTCCTTAGTCAAGAAACAGAATGGTATCAACATGGAATCGGTGAAGGCTGTTGTACACTTACGTCATAGCTTTAAGACATGATCTGCTTTGACTTTTTTTTTTTCGTATTTATCGAAAAAAAAAAAAGAATTCTTCTATGATAGCAGAGAAATGTAGTTCCAGAAAAGGAATTAAAGCATATCATTTCGGCATTCTTCTAATATAAGTTTATTTTAATGCCATTTCATCGTTACAGAATTTTCATAACACATTTTATCGCAGTGTTGTTGATTCTTTGCTTCATTACGAAGAAAATGAATAAGAATATTTTTACGTTGATCCTAATGTTTTCAATATATGAATTTACATAGTAAACACATGTTTATGTGCGTATCATTTTAATTACACATACGCGTATCATGATTTCATCATAACAAGTTTCCTTCTTCGAATACATATTTCCCTTCCTAATATCTCCCATGTGGAGAAATACCAAAAACAAATGATTGAAATGTAATGCTTGTGGATGCTGCTGCTGCAAACAATAGCTGCAAAAAGAAAGAAAAAGCCTGAAGTGGCATGATTTTTGTTGCCACTTCCAGAAATGAGACATCGCGATTGCGAAAATCGAGAAACGGAGAAATACATTGTACTAAGTGTAGTGGGGGACGCATGCCACCTACATCTGGTATAACTCAGTACAAACGTCCTGCCTGGAAATGCGCCCATGGGGCACCTATCCTTCTAATATAATACTACTTTCCCCGCGCATGTGCGGTATTTGGCTTCTGAAATGAGTTTCTGTCGGACGCAAATGGAGCAGCCGTCCAATATTAAGCGTTCTGCAACTAAAAATTGGAATCTTAATAACATGGTCTGTTGATACAAGACTCGTATACCTGAATGGATACACCCTTCAGAATTTTATTTTAAAAATATAACTTGCTTGCCTTTAAGACAGCCTTTTCAACAGATTGTACAGTTCTCTTTGTCTTCCGTAATATTAATTCTTGATATTTCTTTAGTGCTTCATTTTCTGTGCACTATTCTGATAAGACTTAATGGTGAAGACCTGCTTTACCAGAAATTTCATGAGCTTCTGTAAAGTGCACTACTTCATCTCTGGAAAACAGTGCTTTGATTAGTTATGGTAGAATGTAAATTAGAGCAATCAGAGACTTTAACGTTTGAGAGTGATTAGTTGTACTCGTGATTGTATTACTGTATTAACATGCATCGTAGTGCAAATGAGAATGGTCTCTCGGGATTGCGGTGATTGAGAATGATTAATGATTGTATTGGGACGTGAAAGTCATTAAAACTCTTTTCATTTGTAAAGAGTCGTGTGAGAAATGATCGGATATTTTAGATCATTATTGATTTAATGCAGGTGCTACTGGAGAACATATTTGCTTTCAGCGTCATAAATTAAATTAGAGTCATAGCATTAGTTTGTATAGCTGAATATGTAATGCTGCCGCTTTGGAAATTTAGTTAATGAGATATGTAATTAATTAGAAAAACTTAGACCTTGTAGCAGTAGATCATCTTTAGTAATGTTTCACAATACACGAATGTATTCGTAATACTTTTAGTTTTAACGATGTGTTGTTCTTTTTCCGGTTTTAATTAACATCACAATAAAACCCACCACATTATATATTTACTTCAGATTTCTCGGTTCGGAAAACCGATTCTCGGGATTCTGGTTCGGAAAAATCTTGAACCAGGAAATCTATAAATTTTTAGGTTAATTAAAGCAATTATCTTATTAATTTGCCTTAACTTTACTTCTGCTTCATCAACTGTCATCAGAATGTAAATTAATTTAAGTGTACGTAGGCATAGATTTCTTGAATTTAGAAAGTGAGAATTTTAAAGAACTAAGGTTGCTCGTCACTCCGATTCGCTTCCTTACTCTTTGAATTTATTTACTTAAGCTTCAGCAGGCAACTTTTGCTTGGCGAATACTTATTACGAGCTAAGGCTCAGTAGGGCGTGGCGAATTCGTATTTCACATTTAGTTTGACCTGAATCCCCCGCAAGCAGCGAAGTTTGTTTCTGTTAAGTTTACCGTCAGATTGACATCTTAATGAACAGTTTTTAATTTAAACCTTCACTTTGAGTTGTGATTCCTGTAGTTGGAAGGTACAACGGGACGATGTTGTCATCAGACCATTTTCATAGTTCTAGAAGATGTAGCTCTTTAAAGTACTGAAAAAACTTCTAACTTTACTAACTGAAATTTTTATTGTACTGCAGCGATAAAAAAATTAGGTTTTACATGCAGATATCCTAGCGATCTACAATACTAAAGCTATTTTTTTAATTTTTACCTTTTATTGAGATACTTTATAACTGTAAGACGTTTCTACGATCACACTTTCATGAAATAAGGTCGGTAGACACCTGTTCTGTGCACTAGCTCTATTACGACAGTCGTATTACTTATTCTTAGAGAAATATATTTCTTTGTGCTTATTTAGGTATCCAAATGTTTCCCTTCATGCTTCTCTTTTAACATAATGCTCTTTGCTTATTCATAACAAAAATATGTTTTCATACGAATGTTACGATATTTTTTATGTTTGCGTACATTTACTTATGCATCTAAAAATGTAGCAGTCTGTTTCAGTCGCATTCTTCGTTTTCCTTTAAGCATAAAGAATTGGTAAAAAGAAAATCCCTTCCTTTCTACTTCGTTATTTGTAAAAAGAAAGTCTTCTTTACGCTTTGTTATACGCGAAGAAATTTTTCGGTTGTAGTGCTCATTTGTGTAAAGAAATACATTTGTTTACTTGCCTTCAAGGAAAGTGTTTCTTTATCGTTTATTCTTCGTATTTCTTGGTGCGTAAGAAATGCTTAGTTTTTAGAGATTTGAGCCTTTCATTAAGTTCCTTTATAAGCTGTTATTAGAGGTATGAGTCTAAAGCAATCAGTTTGCATTCTGAAAGCTGATATTTCTATTTGCAAAATTTCTTTTCATATAGCAATAATAATTCGTCTTCTAGGATATATATTTCACATTAACCCCTTTGAAATCGAATTTAGTTTGGTTTAATTATTTTAAATAAGTGTTTTCTAGTCTATTACCAACTGTTTAGACTGGAGGTGACCAAGGGAGGCTCCAAAGTTCAAAATTATTTCTTCTTCTTCTTATTATTATTATTATTACTGACCTCCGACTTTTTGATGAATGCATGAAGGACGTTCAAATATACAGAAAAGGATTTATCTGTTAAATACTATTTATTGAATACAATGGAAACAATCTTTCTGTATAATCGCCTGCACTGCAATACTCTTGTTCTAATGAAACCGAGAAGCTTATTAATTCAAGAAGAAAACAAATTTAACTATATGTTGACCATTCTTGTGCAGCGTGAATAACTTTCATATTAACTGTGATATAGCTAGAAGCGGCATAACTTTTGAAACGGCGGGAATTTTTCACTTGAAACTCAATTTTGTAGAGGAGGATCTTAGAGAAAGAAAAATTGATAATGATTGAAAAATCATGAAGTGATAATTGCCTTAAGTAACCGAACTGAGGAATAGATAGACTTTTTACACAGACTACTAATTAAAATCGCAAGAATATTTCAAAGCTTCGCATTCTTTCTGTGCCTTCCTACTTCATCGAAGTATTTGACTGAAAAATACGAATGTAACTAAATCCCAATGGTTTTAATAAGAAATACTTCCTCAATGAGAGAAAAATGCGTCAGAATTTATTTCGGTTACTACTAGAGAAAATGAAAGAGAAACGTAGAAATTAGCGTCTGTTGGCTTTTGCAATTTATTCTAGCTTACAGTCCTCGGAATGTATTTTCAAATACTATTGCGAATTTTCCTCACAGTGTTTGCAAGCGTTTAAAATAAGAAACATTTCTATAAGAGATAAATACTGTGGCTATTGTTGGCGCATATAACCTTTCTCTGGAAAATTGTTTGACATGTACTGTCCTATGCTTGCCAAAGAATACGTACACATATCAGAAAATATCCAAATTCTGTTAGTGAGATATCTACTCACTGCCAAAAATCTACTGAAAAAGGGTTTTTGAAACCTTTGACGCATAAAACTAAAATTATAATGCAGGGTTACGGGGTAAGCCCATTTAACACTTTAACATTGACTTAAATATATATCTCGCAAATTTCCAAGATTCCAATAATTTTGGTGACTACTTTTTGTTGCCAAATTCGGCGAGAAAAATTTTAAAGTCGCCAAACTTGGCAACATTTTAGTCGTAACTTTGACTGGCCCTATCTATCTGTAACTGTGTATGTATCTATCTGTAACTGTGTATGTGTGTAATATGTACTGTTAAGAAGGAAAACTTCGCAGAAGCAGAAGTGGCTCCCTTCCAACGAAAAGGGAAACAACTGCGCATGCGTGAAATATCTGTCGCCAAAAAGCGCCAAAGCTCGAAGCTGAATGTCGAAGTTGGTTTGGACAGGTTCGACCGTTAAGTTTAGCAAGAGTTGTTACAAAGAATAGGTTCTTTGGTTTCAAATAGCGATATGGACAATGGAAGTTCAACAGCCAGTGAAAGTGAAACTTCACCTAATATTTCATCATTTCCGAGTTTAAAGTTTAATTTACGCAACAAGTCAAAGAACGATTCATCTTAACCCGTGTTCCTCAATTTCCTAAACACGTCGCGGAGGGGAAATATGTCGGCTAGGAACCAAAGAACCGGCATATCACAGAGGGGAAATTCTCGCCAACAGATTTCGTCGCCAAATTCCTTGGCGAATGTTCCCTTTTCTTTGTAGCGGCGTTGCAGACAAAATGATTTACATTACGTCTATGGAGCCTTTACTTCTTTACATAGAGGTTCTTTGGTATGGCTTCCAGCAGTTTCGAGAAATCGAAGTTACTGGAGATTTCTCGGTGCACGAGGGAAAATATAAGACATAAGAGAGCATCTATTTTCAGTTGAGTACTGAGAGATTACCATACGAGCTTAGAAGCGCTTTGCATTCTCGTGTGTTCAATGTTTTTACTAGTTTGAAATAGTAACTATTGATTTTACTCTATTATACTAAAAGGAACTGTACTACTTAGTGTTCTGTAAAACGTTCGAGAATCATAAAATGTTCTTTTGGAGGGAGGATAAATTTATCGAGTTATCATGTTCGGATAAATTTATCGAGTTATATCGGTTCTGTGTGCATTCAAGCCATTACAGCTTTGTCCGTTCAATGTGTAAGGTTTTAGTTAAACTAACAAAGTTTTATTTTAATTTAAATCTTTCTATCTCTTCTCAGTTTCAACTTCCCGTTAGAAGAAGCGCGCGTTTTCAGCTTTATGCTAATTTGAAGTGGAGCCAAGTTCTACTTGAGCAAAAGGTAGAAACCTCCTAGTGTGAGAGAGTTTTTAGTCTCAGATCACGGTCATTCTCTTCGACGTTCGCCTGACCAGCTAGCAGTTAAAATTCTAAGCCATAGTGCTTGCTACGTGATTTGCTTATTGAAGTAGATCCAAGTGCGATAGTATTAGTAATTCTTGCTAAGCACCATTTAGTTAGAGGCCAACTCCGCGTATAGCTCTGTGAGCAAAGATTAATTTAATTTCTATTTAGCTTTAGTTTTAAATTTAGCTGATTGCTATGAAATTGTTGAAGTTTCATAAAATGTAACAAATAATATTATGCTAGCAATGCACGTTAGGTGCAAAGCCAATGTGAATGAAGCATTCTATGTGCAAACTGCGAATTGTATGCATGAAAAGTTAGAGTAAATTTAGAATGCAAGTGTTAAATAGGCTCTCCACCAAATACACTTAAAGTGTTAGACATAAAGCTAGTGAGAACCTCAGGTTTAGCTGGTTATAGGGCGTATTTTGAGGTCTCGTATGTCAAGTTCTAACTAATGTTAGTCGATCGTAGGTGGGAGATTTGAACAACCCCGAACACAGAAAACCCGCAATGGCGGTTTGCTTTTCATCCAACACCGGTGAGAGAGCATTGGGAGAAGAATTTAATGGTGCTTCAATGATAATGTGTGTGTGCGAATTTACACGGTTAAGAAAATAAAGCATGTTACCTAGAAATTACTGTTATTATGTTGTACTAAAATTCCTTCCCTTCCAGTCCTTTCCATTCAATATCGTTTGGCACAGACCCATCGAGTGACGAAAAAAGTCAGGCAAGACCAGTTGGAAGATGAGACATTAAACCCATAATTGACTTATCAAATAGAAAACCTATCTGACAGAACATTTCGATCTATAATTCCACAACAAAGCAATTTGGGCTCTCTTGGACTCATTTCATATTCAAAACGGCGTCTTATACCGATTCAGAAGTTCGATTCAGATGATAGAACATTCCGATGGCAACTGATATTTCCAAGATTCCGGATCCCGGACGTCCTTACAGAACTGCATAGCAGCAGAAACTTTGGAATAATGAAGACTTTGCATAGAGTTCGAGACCGATTCTACTGAAGTAATGCAAAGGCTGAAGTGCAAAAGCGATGATAATCATGCAATACTTGTTTGGATTGAAAAGGACAGAAGAAAGGCACCCGAGAGAATCTGCAACGTTACAAAGTAGGAGTGCCTTTTGTACGCATCGCCTTCAACATCCTGGGATTTCTGCCACGATCTGCTAATGGCAACAAATATATCCTCATTAGCATTGATCACTTGCCGGAAGCTTATCCCATTTCTGATCAAGAGGCTTTTACGGTAGCAGAAGGAATGATACAGGATTGGATTTACAGATTTGAAGTTCCTCTTCAGGTACATTTCACTCAAGAAAGAAATGTTACCTTGGCTGTAAATTAAAGAACTCTGCAAGCTACTCGCCATCTACAAAGCCGAAACGACACCTTTACATCCCCACTCAAGGGGCTTGGTAGGGAGGTTTAGTCGAACTATCCTTGATAACATCTCTCTGGTGGTTCCCAGAAATCAGCAAGACTGGAAAAAAAGTTATCTCTGTTTTTATGGCCTATCGCACTGTTGTCCACGAGACTACCGACTATTCCCAATCCCAGATGCTCTTCGTTCGCGACCTTCGTCTGGCCTCTGATTTCTTGTTTGATCGCCCTCCGGATGCATCTTCATACCCTAAGGAGTATATTCAAGATCTCCAGGCACGGTTTGGAATGATGCTCAGTTCTTCAAGAGAGCGAGGCGGCTTGGCAAAAGCTGAAGACTCGGTACGACACGAGAGCTGCAGGACATCGATTCAACGTAGATGAGAAGGTGTGGTTATGGAAATGATTCGACGAAATGACTTTCTCATAAACTACAGTCAGCCTATTACAATCTTTACACAGTCCTAAACAGTCTGAATGACGTTGTAGTTCTGATCCGTAAGATATTAAATTCTAAACCTGAATTCACTCATTAAGACAGATTACCCCCTTAGTATGGACATAATACGTAATTCCTATAGTCTATGTAATGTAAATAGTATACTAAGACCATGGTCCTATGCATATGTAAATTAGTAATTTCATCCATTTTTCTTTATTGATTTAGTATTTTGTTAGTTGAATGTTATTTATTGAAATTATTATTTTAGTATTCCATTTGATATTCAGTTATTCATTTTCCTTAGTATGAACTCTCTAGGGATTTTACTGCCTGGGATGTCCATTCCTTGGAAAGGTAGCAATATTATAAGTTTTGCAATTAATGTAAATAATTTTAGTGAAACCGTATGCAAACTGTAATGACTCTCTCGCCATTTGACGAGATAGTGCAAGGTAGCGATAATTTTTGGAGCTAAAATTTGTTTTGTCGAATTTGGCAATAAATCGCCGAAAGTCGCGAGACTTGGCAATCATTTGACGACATTCATGTCAAATCTTTATGTGGTTGTAACTAATCCGGTCCCTGTGTGTCTATAACTGTATTTTGCTCTATTTAACTGTAACTGTATATGCCTTCCAGCAATTTCGAGAAATTGAAGGTACTGTAAATTTCTCGGAGGATGAAAAAAACTATATAAGACCGGAGAGAGCATGAGATTTTAGTTGAAATCAGAATATTGAGCGATCACAGTACGAGTTTCGCTTTTAGCTGTGCTTTGCATTCATTGTCTTGTGTTCAACGTTTTCAGTAGTTTGAAATAGTAACTACTGATTATGGCTGTCGTCAAATGAGAATGCCCAAAGGCATACTTTTGAAGAGAACTACCGTTTGGGTCACCCAGGTTTTCTGCATGGCAATATTTCTAACCACGTTCTCTATATTCAGTCCACGCTTTACGGTAGCGACACACCCATTCGGCTGCAGGTAGTCACAAAAGGTGTCCCAGCAATAGTTGGGACACCTTTTGTAACTACCTTTGACTACCTACTACTCCTGACGCACCTGATTAAATGTGTCCAAGAAAATATTTTATTTTTAGAAAATGGAAAATATTTTTGCATACTTACAACAGGTAAATGTTCCGATTTAAAAGTGTCTGGCGTACATCCTCCATGACCTACTCTGTAGCACCGCATTCTTTCGATGAAATTAGTTAGGCAGTCATAGGACACCCTTTATGACTAGCTGCAGCCGGATGTGTCTGTCGCTACCTCAATGCAATATGATTCAACATCTGTGAATTGACTATAGAGAAAGTGGTTAGAAATATTGCCATGTAAAACCTGGAGTGTGCAAGCGAACTTCAGACCATCTGACCACGCAAGACTCACGAAAAATACAAGCTGTGATCCAAAGATGGTCGGAAAACGTGAATAAAAGTAATGTTGCGTGCTTACGGGTTCGTAATAGATTGAATGCATAGGTCTCATGAAAAGTTAATAAAATTTATTCTTATCGCAAGAAATAAAACAAAATGCTGAAATTTGTCCTCACAGATATTCGAACGATATCACAATATCACATAGTAGTTATATTTTAAACTACTAAAACGTTAAATAGAACACAATTCAAAGCAGAGAGAAAGCTAATCGGATCTCACCGAGAATTCGCTACACTCAGCAACAGCAAATAAGTAAACAACTGAACTGAGATGTTTCTATCCGGCTTTTTAATCATGCAGGAGAAAATTCTGGTAAATTTTATTTTCTCGAGGTTTCTGGAAAGCAAAAGAGTTCAACTACGAGATATTTATTCATTAAATGTTAAATGCGCGTGTTCCTGTATTTTGACGTTTTCGGCCTAGCTTTCTCTTAAAACTCGTTGCACGGTGCATTGCACGGGTAAACAATACAATTTTAATTACAATTCTACTAAAAATAGCTAACTAAATACAAAATCCGTAACAGTATGATATCAAAGGACAGAAACCAGTAGACGTGTTTGTAATAGAAAAAAAAATTAGCACGATAAAAGTTTTCTTTTTTAACAGAGGAATATAAATATATTATAATTTTTATAAGAAGAAAATAAAGATAAAAAATATATAAAAACTATCTTTTACATTCTCTAAGTATTTGTTTGTAGTAATTTGCTTCAGAGCATTAGGGTATTTTACATCGTAGTTTCTTTCATTGATTCTTTATGCATTCAGTCCAATATGAATCCGTACGCAGGTAACAATACTTAATGAATTGAAATCAAAGTAAGATCGTTTCCGAAAGGAGCGTTCGTTATATCAGTAACTACTTGAAAACATCATTCTTTTCCCATTTAATTTATTTGACACATCCTTTTCTCGGGATTTTTGATTGTTTGTTTGGATGATAAGAAGCTTTTTCGAACAACCTTCTCTTTCTGATTCCTTTACAAAAAACATCCAAATGAAGACAGAGTTTTTAATGCATTTTTTGATGGTGAAAAAAAAAACATGCTTTTGCATCCGTGCCCACTATTTCCTCCCTCTTTTCGTAAACCCTCAAGGATTTCTTCGCCTTCGCTAATTCCATTTTAAATCCTTTTAAGCGCATCCCATTAGAACTTACTTTGACTTTACCATAAGAAAGTGATTACATGTTTCCTTTCCCCCAGGTGACTTTAGATGGTAAGCAGTCGAAGTTAAAGTTAATAATCCCACGCAATGAAAATCTTATTAAGTACCCTTTCATCCAGACCATTAACTCTGATAACAGAATTTGCTAGGACTCCGAGATACTTCGTTTCCTGGATGAAAAAAAAAAATGTTAAATGAAGAAAGTTGTCAACGTTAAAATGGAATTTACTTTTTGCATCACCTACGGCTTCTGTCATTTTAAGTGGATGATATTTTCTTTGATGTATGATCTTTCGACATCCTGCAAACGAAACTATAAAATAATGTTAATAATGGGTCTCCAGACTGCATCTAGGAACTGGAAAAACGCTTCAAAAATAGTAAACTGTCTTGTATTTAGCAAACGTTCAGCTAAATCATTTAGTGGCTTTGAAATTTTGGAACGGTTCTTTTCTTTTTATTCTTTAAAATAACCTCTTTTTCCATGTCGTTTCTAGTGGCAACGACTGTTTGCTTATTTTTTTTAAACTTATTTTATTTTCCCTGAAGACTGTGCTGTAATTTTCTGTTAGTATTTACCTTTATTTTTTATGACGTCACACCGTTGTGGGCTTTCATGAGATTGTACTGAACAATTTCTTAGGGCACTACTTAACTTTCTTTCTTTTACACAAAATAAACCTTTCAGAGTCGACAATCAAAAAGATTGTTCAAAGAATTAATAGCTTGTGCCTTTGTTATATTTTATTAGGATTTCTTCTTTGTTTCTTTTCTTTTTTTTTTTTTTTTTTTTTTTTTTTTTTTTTTTTTTGCGGAATTACTTTGGCTTGTCTTCTTTGCGGAGATTTCTTTCCTTTGATTTTGGATGTTATCTGTAAATTTTCTTGCAAACTGAATTGAGGAAAAACTTTTATTTTCAACTAAACTAAATTTACTTTGGTTTCTTTAAGTTTTACTCTAACGGTCTGTTTGAATTTTCGTTTGCTCTTCTTATTTAGGCATTTAATTATTAGTCAGGACTTGGGAATCCACATAAGCTCTCTAAACAAATATAGAGTGAGTGATATATATATATACTTTTATGTAGTTTCATCACATCCCGTTTTAATTTTTGGCCTTTAGTAAAGAAAATGTTTCCCAGAAATTAGTTAAATTTATGGAATTAATGAAGCTTAAATCGTATAAATGCCATTCCCTTGTAAGAACTACTTTTCGTTTTTCTAATATGACAGCTGAAGTACGTGTAGAAACCGCAAGGGAGATGGGTAAAAAGAACCCTTTATTAACCCTTTAAAATTCGCAATGCATCGACTTGACGCTAACACACTACGCCTCACTTGGGCAGTAACTCAAATAACAAGAATTAAACTAAAACTTCGAAGATATTAACAAACAGTAGAAATACTCTGCTCGTATAATCCTGTTTCATATTACCGCTTCAAAATCTAGTGGCAGCAAAGTAATAGCTGTTACGCCACGTTAACTAGCAATAAATGCGGAACAGAAGCTCACACTGCAAAAATACAGCACTTGCCCAACTTCTTTAACTTTCCCTTCTAGAACTCGGTATTTAAACATTTTCATCTCAAGGTAGAATTTACATTACTTCACGCGCGCTACCAAGTTTAATTATTCTGGCATTGACAAGTAGGGGAATGAGACTTAAATTTAGAACATAAAAAAAACTTAAATTTAGCTGTTATTTAAAATAAATGTAAATCCTTACACCCTTACCCTTAAATAAAATGTTTCTTACTAATTTTTGACCTGCATTGTCTTAATCTGCTGGAGGTATTTGTAGAACTTATTATGAAGATTCAAGCAGTGTTTAATTAGCTAATATTTACAGTGAATTATATTATATGTGTATTTATACTACATTGTTAAGTTTGTCCACATTATCTCTACATATAATAAAACAAAGAGTCTGTCTGTCTCTCTCTCAAGTGTGTGTGTGTGTGTGTGTGCGTGTGCGCGTGCGTGCGTGCGTGCGTGCGTGCGTGCGTGCGTGCGTGTGTGTGTGTGTTTTGCGAGTAAGCCCCAGGGCCACGAAATTTGGCACATAGGTGTATCTACACAAGAGCCAGTTACACAATGAAACAAATGAAATTCGAATTTCATTTATGTTTTGTGACCAAATCGCGTCATTTTGAGACATAATGGGCTACAGGAAAGCGAGATTTCACTCTATACATTTCATTTTTACATCGTCGTGAAGCGTAGACACTTAACTACTTTACGAACTTAAAAAAAATTTCGTATTTCAATAAATCGATTAAATAGGAATTTATTTAGGAAGGTGAGCTTAACACCTTTTCAGCGGAATTTTTTTTAAAAAACTTATTTTAAGAAACGTGCTGTTTATTTTCCTTTGATTTTTGGACACGTTGAACTTTAATCCTTTCGACTCCTTTTAAAAAAGAAATTTTGGAAAAATAATAATATTTTGTATTTTTTAAAAATTTTTTAAATGAAGCTTCCGAATACACTTCTCACATCTCAGATATTGACGAAATTCAAATTGCGTTTTTCATGTCTCCAAAGCGCGACTTAAGATATATATTAGATTTATACATAACATTGTTCTAACATAGGTATTTTGACACAAAATTTGTCTTTTTCTGAAATAACATACCATTTGTTTTCCATATTCCGATTCTACAACTCAAATTATGCCTAAATATTAAATTTTGTAAAATGTGGTGCGAAATTTACGAAGAAATTCAAAATTTTAACTTGGCGAATTTTTTTCAGTTTGCGACAAGAATGATTCATTTGGCGAACTTCTTAAATACATGGCAACCTATCTCTTCCATTGTGCAGGAGCGGAAAAAAAGTAACATTGTTCCTACCTTTTTTACATTGTGCATGAGCGGAAAAAAGTCACATCGTTCCTACTTTCAAATAATTTCAGCGAAGTGCGTACACCACATTAGATGTTATTATAGCTTTCAACAAATATGCCAAATTTCAAAACGTGTCAACATATAAATTCACGTATATCTTCGAAAATTTTGAATAAAAAGCTCTAATGTTTTGCAGGTATACTTAGAAATACATCTACTTTAAGACAATGGTAAAACTTTTATGGGTTATAATTCAAAAGGTTTTTCCAAAAATTTATAAAAAATGATTTAAAAATATAAATTTAAAAAATAAATCATAAAAAATGGGCGAATTTTATTTAAAGTGAACCTAAATTTCGAACTGTGAAAGAAGGAATAAGGTAAGTGTAATAAAAAAGAGATATTAATAAATACATAAGAAATTGAATTAACACTGAGAAGCTATAATTTTGATAGCTAATTTTTTAAAAACTGCTCGTGATATTTTTACAAAACTTAGCAGTTTGGCACAATTTGACTCGTAGAATCGAAATATGGAAAAACATTGGCATGTCATTTCAGAAAAAGTCCAATTTTGTGTCAAAATACCTATATTTGAACAATGCTTATGTATGAACCTAATACATATCCTAAGGCTCCCATCACACATCCGTTTGTTTCGGAAGAAGTTTTTGGGGATGCAATATGTCTTTAGTACTTAACTAGGTTTCTAAAAATGAATAAGTTGCGTATGTGTGGCTCGTGCATTTTTTGGTGGTACAATACTTGTGATGAATTACTTTGATGCTTTTACTAACCTTGTAAGTTATAGGAGTAAGTTTTACGCTTAAGATTTAATGTATTTTGTGTACGTAGCAAACGTGAGAAGGTAAATGCGGAAAAACTGCGACAGACGCAGAGTGAAAAGTAATTTTTAACTAAGAATTGTAATTGAAATTATGTTTGCAAGCAGATTTGGTTTTCTTTTTCTGTTAAGTCAGAAATTATTGGTGCAGTTAGTAATAGCGATTAAGTAATTTAGTAATTTTGTTGGTATCATTAGGTGTAACCTAACTTTAGATAGACTGGAAGCGAATTATCGATAATTCTAAAATAGCAACTGAAACGTGAGAACGGTGTTCAAAGACTTTTGATTTAAAACTGAACAATAACAGGAGGCGCGCTTGGTGCCTACAACTCAGCAATCACTTGCGGAGAGATAACGTCAAGTAATAGTAAGTCAATTTAAATAAGCTAGTATCCAAAGACTACACAGATCAAGCTACGCGAAGTTGGCTCAAAACGTAACTGGTGTGGATATTCAACTATCGGTAACATGTAAAATTAATGATCCTTTCTTATTAAGTGTGACGATGAAAGAGAATTCCTGCATATACGCTTTACAATCACCCTGTACGCTTTCCCCAACATTGATGGTTAAAATTTGTCATCCACTTTGGCTGATGACACTGAAAGCATATTTAATGCTTAGACTGTCTTAATTCTAGACTTCTTCGCAGATAATAAAAGCAAATTACAAAACTAAATATGCGAAATCTTTCACAAATAAAGCTTACGTTTCTTTTCAATAATAGCGTGAAACGCATGCTTATTTACTCTTTTCGCTTTTTCCTTCATTTCCCTACCAACGAACTATTTATTTATTTACGAGGCATATTCGGAAACTAAGTACCGTTTTGAAAAAATAAATAGTAAAACAATTGTTTCGAATCCAATTTTATTTTTACATGAAACTACATGTCTTAAACTATTTTTCAACATAGTTTTCGCCAATGATCAAACACTTGTCAAAGCGGGTGACCAGTTTTTGTATACCATCGTCAAAGAAACTTCCTGCCAGTTTCGATAACCACGACTCCACAGCATTTTTCGTGTCATCGTCAGATCCAAAGCGCTTGCCACTAAGCTCGCGCTTCATGTGCAGGAACAAGTGATAGTCGAACGGCGCCAAGTCCGGGCTGTACGGCGGGTGATCGAACTGCTCCCAATGAAACTGTCGAATTAACGATTGAGTGACACCAGCAGTATGGGGCCGAGCATTGTCATGGAGCAACACAATTCCTTTACTGAGCATTCCTCTTCGTTTGTTTTGAATGGCACGCCTTAGTTTTGTTAAAGTCTCACAATATCGTGCCGCATTAATGGTTTCACCTCTGGGAAGAAATTCAGTAAGCAAAACGCCTTTTCCTATCCCAGAAGACAGTGCACATGATTTTTTGTGATGACATTGTCACTTTGAACTTTTGTTTTTTCGGAGAATGAGTGTGTCTCCACTCCATCGATTGTTGTTTCGATTCTGGTGTGAAATGACACCCCCAAGATTCATCACCTGTCACAATTTGGTTTAAAAAGTTTTCTCCCTCATCTCTGTACCGCGTGAGAAATGTCAGGGCACTACCAAGTCGCTTTGTTTTGTGAACATCAGTGAGCATTTTTGGGACCCATCGGGAACACAGTTTGCGATAATTCAAGCGGTCAGACACAATTTCGAACAAAAGAGTACGTGAAATTTGTGGAAATGCCTCTGAAAGAGTTGTCATTGTGAAGCGTCTGTTCTCATGAATTGTTTCATTAACTTTCCTTACCAAATCATCGGTGAGAACAGAAGGCCGACCACTCCGAGCCTCGGCGAGAACATTTGTTCGACCTGCATTAAACATTCTTACCCACTTTCTCACCATTCCATCACTTATCGCGTATTCACCGTAAACTTCTGTCACTTGACAATAAATTTCGGCCGGTTTAACATTCCTCGCGTTCAAAAATTTAATCACGGCACGAATCTCACAGTCAGCGGGAGAACTAATTGTCTTAAACATTTTGAATGTGCACAGAAAACTGAAAACACAACATAGAGCAACCAAAATGGCGACAATTGAAAGTCAGTGAACAAGAAAGACTAGTGCGCATGCGCGGGACGCCTACCACAGCGCTGCGATGGCGCTAGAATGAAACGATACTTAGTTTCCGAATACGCTACGTATTATTATCATTTCTTTTGTAAGCCGATTATTCACTAATGTAGATTTTTGTAAATGGAACTGATGTAAACCTACAGAGAGACCTATACTTGGCGTGTAAATGTTTCGTTTACACAAAATTTATGTCTATTTTCAAACACTGAAGTATGAAAAACTCTGAATCCCACGCTATTAAATCGAAAGTCGAATGGTAGTCCGTTAACGTCTTCTATGTAAACTAACAACGATTAAATTAACACTAGACAGGAATAAATTTCAGATATTTGACGGTCGTTTCATGCTTTGTTATATTTTTATTTATTTCACCAATAAATAAAGCTCTGTACATTCTGTTCGAATTCTTCCTGTCGCTAATAGCCTTCGAGTGCTTTGTCTTTAGGAACTGCCAGTCTTCATGAATAAATGTAATTATGCGTTTTGAGATCGGATTAGAAATAACTGCAAATGGATTTGCTTAGAATATCTGAAATTTCATCAGTGAAACAGATTTATATTCTGTCTTTTGTTTATGTTTAGCTTCCCAGTTAATCAGCTAAAATGTATTCAATAACTAATTAACTAGAATTATATGCTATAAATTATTCAGTTTCAGAGGTTTAAATTGTCTGGATTATAGTCTGAAGTTATTATAAATAAATCATACATAAAGTCAAAGAAACGTCTAAAACAATCCAAGGAAATAATGAATGTTGTCTGTTCATTAATTACTTTGCTCGCAATTATGTTTGCATAATTTAAAAATTTAATTATAAAGATCGTTTTTGATCGTAGCAAGATTTATTGATCCTTTTCCTTTCACACTGAGATTAAATTTATATTCCTGCACTTTAGTGAAATAAAGTAAAAATTAGGTTCTTTAGAAATTGATCGTTGATCACATTAATAAATTTTACTCTTTTGAAAGCATAAGCATATAATTACTCCATCTTAGACAAAAACTAGAGTTTTTAAATCAAACCCTTAGAACATTCTTAAGTACCATTCCTACAAATTTGCACATTATGATTCAAATTCATTTGCACATTATGTCGAATTTCGAACAAATTAATGGACAGATTGTAATGCAATTTTATGTGAATATTCATTTATAACAGAGAAAGACTTGTACTATTCAAAAGTTATTTTATGGTCACATAATTAGTAATAAAGGTCATAGTGCAGCCAAAATTCCCATTGTAGTATCAAACTGAAAATGAGTGTAAAATAGGATATGGTCCCCTCTCACAGCCAGACAGGTAGCCCAGCATGACAATACAGGCGGCAGTTGAGGAGTTAAGTCTATCACACTCCAGCAGATGATGCAGTTCCTTTTACCCGATGAGGGATTGGGGGTATCGTATTTCAGGCATTTACCAGAAACAGGCCGTTATCAGTGCCCGTGCTGAATCTCGACTCATCTGTAAAACGCGTGGTGCTCCGCTAAAGTGTGGTTTGAGGCGCATATTGTCTACACCATGCTAAACGCGATGTCTTAGGTACTGCAGTGAATTGGATACAAAAAGCGGATCGGTGTTTTGGCATACAGTCGATTTCCAGTAACACCAAACAGCTCACGTCAGAACTGTGAAGCTGTAGTAATCCTGTATCACTGCTCTGAACGTTCACGAGCTTGTCTAGGTTTTCTCGATATAGGTCCAGTGTCCTGAAAGTATTTCTACAAATTGTAGACGACACTGGACATTACACTGAGCTCTGTAGCCACCTGCGCTTCTGATTAGTCCACAACATTTCTGCATCTCATCATTCTGTCGTCTATGTGTTCGAGGCTATCCATTTTTCCTGATGCCTTATAAAATTTACCGAACTGCGAATGTTGTGAAGAAGTCGCCGAAAATTCCCCATCATTTATATCCCCTCCACAATCCAACAGACACGCCATATGTGCTCTTACGTATTCGACTCTGAATATTTGCATATTCTTTCGTGGCATAACTAGTATCTTTGCTTCAATACTCTTTCTAAAACTTGATTTTGCACTCGAGTATAGTTAAACTTCATTATTTTAAACAAACTATTCTGACATGATAAACGAATAATTGAAGATATAAATCTTTCATTTTTCAAATTACTTCACTTCAGTTAGTCTTATGTAGACTTTTGTTGAAGAACATACGTATGCAATCTAAAATTTTGTTAAATTTTAACTTTTTCTTCTGATCTTTTTACGCATGGCATAAAAATTTAACATCTCAAATAAATACAGAGGATATTTACACGTTTTCAGAATGGTTTCGGAGTCATTTAATAGATGTTTCAAATGCAAACAGTATTTTTGTAAATGTTCGATATGATATCCTTTTTTCTGTGCTATAAGTCTGCATCGTAATTTATATGACAGGAAAGGCTTTTCGTAAAATTTCGGGGTTATTTACTTCCATTCCTCTTCCGCTAGTTTCCAGAGTCCATCAGTCGTGGTGGAATTGTTCTTAGAAAGGACTCTTTTGAAAAGACTATAGACACAATGGTCCAAGAGGCGGAACGTCAGAGAACTTCACATGAATACGTGAATGTTCCAACTTGTTAGTTGGGCATGCTAACCGTTTACGCCAAAAGAAAGAATGCGATAACTACTTGCAAATGATGAATAACTTCTATCGCCGTTTATAGAATGTATAGTGAACCATCATATTCAGATGTTGTCTAATTAGTTTCATTTTTTGATTAATATTTGATGCAGAGAATATTAAATTAAAATGCAGCCGTTTGCTTGTATGATTTTATTAGCATGGTATGAAGCTACCTCATTCTGCTTCCTCTGCTATATTAACTATAATCGCTTTATGTCAGGATTATACAAAGATCAAATTTTCTTTACTATCTATCCATTTGGTTATTCGGAACATCAGATACCAATCGCTAATAGATAGCAGTGTGTTTATCCATTGGGTGTGTACGTGCTGAGCCTTGTTTTCGCTTCGTGGCAACGTGAGGTCTTGCGGTTAATCCGGCATTCGGTTTCTGACATCTAATCCTGATACAATAAGCCTCATCAGCCTCATTCATCTCATTCGACAGCATAAGATTCCCATGAGATTTAGTGAATGATGTTATGCGGGCTTCTTTTAGTTACTAGAGATTCGCTAGTTTATTAGTTTCGCTGACGAATTAAAAACTAAGGATAAGTGAAAATGAAAATTTATTTATTTTATATTTTCTAAACTTCATGTTTCAGTTCTGAAGCGAAAATATTTGATTATGAGGACGGCATCTGAATTGCATGTTACTTTCCTTTATTATAATGCAAATTGTATCTTACTTTTATTCTTGAAGGAATCTTACCTTAGGACGTATCGGAAAAAAGAAAGTTCCTTTTTCAAAATTAATTAAAGTTTCTAGCTTCATATCGCCGTTGTTACGTTCCGCTACCAGTTCTTATTAAAACCGTTAGATGGCGGCATGTTCGTTTATTCTTTAGAAGAGTAAAAATTCCTAGAAGAGTGCAAATTACTTTAATACTGAATTTAACTGCTCTCTCTATCAGTTCTTTGCGAATATTTCGAAAAAGGTGAAGAAATCGGCGGAAGGGGGAGAGGCTTTTCCGAAAGCTCATTTCTTAAAATAAGTCGTAACCCATAACTAAGGAAGTATCAGTTTTTAGTAAAACGGCGCTATGTTAGTTTTATCTTTAGAACAATTTAGTTAAGCAGCGCCATGTTAGTTATCTCTTAAGAACAGTGTGGAACTTTCAAGAACGATGTAGAACCTGTAGAACAGAATTTAACTAAGCTCTCTATCAGCTTTTCGCGAACATTTCGAAAACTGGATTTCGAAATTGTACATCATTCCTATAAATGAAGCCTTTTCATGCTGCATGAAGCCAATGCCACCTAGACTACACTCTAGGTGGCGTTGATGAAGTCTGGGCATTCTCCAGAACGTCAGCTAGTATTTTTATCTATACCCTATTAAGGAACTCAGAGTTTCCTTATGATGTCAATAATGAGTTTATAATTTCTATTCTGATCTGAATGTGTTTTGATTTCGCAGGATGGCAACATGAAAATGAAAAAACGTTTTCGACTTACAAAAGCGGTGTATAGCAAGAGTGAGTGAACATTCTTTTGATTTGTATTTAAATCCAGAGCCATGACCACGTGACAAAAAGCATGCGTGCCCAGATATTCCTTATATATATATATATATTATAATAATACCTTAACACCTGCATAAAAACAAACTGAAATTCTTGTTGCATGTTTAATCACATTCAGAAACAACGTTTCGGTTTTGCAGCAGGATTGCCAAGGATAATTAGTTTCTTAAGAAACTTAAAATAATTGCAGAAATTGTACTTTTCTACACTCACGTTTGTGAAAATTGCAACACCAAGAAGGAATCGTCATAATTGAATGCAATTTAATACACAGTTGAGTGTTAGTGGTACAAATAAATGATTAAATGTTCAAAGCAAACAAACAAGAACAAGAGATCAGAATCAGTATTTTGTGTGGCCACCACGCGCCGCAATAAGTGCTGCTACACGACGTGGCATGGAGTCAAACAAAGTTTGAATGTCTGACTGAGGAAGAGCATTCCATATCGTTTGTACGCGTACCCAAAGTTCGTCTGCAGACGCAACAGGACGAGGATCACGAGCAAGACGCCGACCAATGACATCCCACACATGTTCAATTGGCGACATATCCGGGGAACACGCAGGCCAAGGAAGAAGCTGTACCTGCTGCGCTGCAAAGAAGGATTTAACAATCCGAGCAGTATGAGGGCGGGCATTGTCCTGTTGAAATACAGCGCCTGGCAAGCTTTGAAGGAAGGGAACAGCTTCGGGCTGTAGAACTTCACGGATATACCGGTTGCTGTTCAGATTGCCCACAATTCGTAGCAATTGAGATCGTCTATGATATGCTATGGCGCCCCAGACCATAACTCCGGGTGTTCGTCCACTGTGGCGTTCGATAATGCACTCCGGAAGGTGGCGTTCACCGGCATAGCGTCTGACACGAATGCGGCCATCATGGTACCACAAATTAAAGCGGGATTCGTCAGAAAACACGACATGCTGCCAATCAGCACGCCAGTCTCTATGCTGATTGGCCCATTGTAGCCGCAGGCGGCGATGGTCGTGCGTTAGGGGGATCCTGTATAAAGGAGTCCGTGCGCGCAGTCCACACTGCAGCAGACGTCTACGAATTGATGAAGCACACAATGAAACACCTGTAGCTATTGACCACAGTGCTGCCAATTGTCTAGAGGAAGCTGTACGGTCCGTCCGCGCCATGCGGACCAGGTGTCTATCATCGCGAGCTGACGTCACATTTCGGGGTCCACTCCCGGATTTCCGAGTTGTCCGACACTCGTCCGTCCACTGCTTCCAAACGCGCATCACTGTGCTGCTGTTACGCTGCACACGAGAGGCTACTGCACGATACGACAATCCAGCTTCACGAAGGCCGATGATTCTCCCTCGTTCAAACTCTGTAAGTTGTTCAAATCTCGCTCTCTTTCGTCGACGAGGCATAAGTACAGATTGAGTTAACGTTTACCACTAGCAGATAACCACCGATAACCATACACGCCTCGCTACAGCCGTCTATTTATTCGGATCCATCAGCCGTTCAGAGGGCGCTGCTCAGCATACGCATGCGCTACGGATTTGCAATTCTAATCATTTGCATATCATGCGCTACTTTGCATTTCCTGAAAATTTCAGCTCACTCGCGTAAGTCCTTCATGGTGTTGCAATTTTCACAAACGTGAGTGTATTTGGATCCTCTAGAGCAAATTACATACAAGAAAGGACATAGTATTAAAAATATCACAAACTACTTCCATAAAATATTAATTTAATACTAAAAGTCACAAAATTATTATAGAAAAAAATCAGCGCTTTTACAAGTCAATAACGCTGGATTTATTATTCAAGAAGCCAGCAAATCTTAATATTCTTCTATAAGTTTGCTGAAAAATCTTTGCCTGCATTTCTGTGTCTCCACATAAATTCCCATAGACTGAAGTCAATCGAATTTCCGTTTGTATAGTTCTACCGCTTCATCCGCGACCCTGAGCGCAAACACGCATGCCCCATTCTGACCGAATTATTCTCAAAATAGTGTGGACGGATGAGTACTTTTTTCCCCTGCAGCTTATCTCTTTCCGCAGAAAAGATTTTCACCTGAGCTTTCACGTCGCAGCAAATAATAACACCCCTTTTGGACGAGTCTATGTGTTTTGGCAGAATGTCAGCCATGGTTGCGTTTGAGACGGTCGAACTATACCAGTTTACGTTTAGCTATAAATAAGGTTACCAGACTCCCGGAAGCATCACGGACAGTCTCCTATTCTGTGACCTAGACAAAATTTCAAGAACTGTAATAAAAATTGGAAGAAATTATTAAATTATACAGGAAGGGAGAAAGAAGAGCCTGAAACATTAGTTATCAAAAATACTATGCAGATTTACTTAGTATAAAAACTTCATTTATTAATCAAAACGGGCAATTTGCCCAGAAGGAATATTAACTTCGTTTTGTGTGGATTCACTAAAAGAATTGTTTCCTTTTTCAAATTGTTGCTACCAAACATTATCGCCCTGTATTATATTTAAAGAAATTAAATAATGAAGAATCTGCATAAATGTACATATGTTACTCGCATTGTGATAAAACAACGGTAATACAGCCGTCAGATTTTGAATATTGAAAGTTTCCACCCAAATATGGGCATCTGGAAGCCCAAATTTTGAAATTTGGAATTTGTTTTATTATCGATTTCATATTTTGTAAAACTTTACCGAATTTTTGATTAACAAACTCAACGATTTCAAAGCGAGCAATGACAACGCTGTAGAAGAACATGATATTTAACAAATAAAGGTAGCACATAAAATGTTAAAAAAAAAGCCCCTTTGGACGTAATTTAAAATCTGAAACTTTTTTTTCACATTTTTTTGATTCATGAACACGCCTGCTTGTCAGTTACTTTTTCACAATAGATCTATTGAAGAACTCAGTCTACTTCTTCATGTTCTGAATATTTTTGGAGATGGAGTTCTTTGCTTTTATTTCTTCATATCAAACTTTGGTTTATCGAATTAACTTATGAACTCTAAAGCTTTCTTAGCAGTAAAGTTAATTTTTCATACAGTGATCTGAATTCGCTTTCCTAAAATGCGGTAACCCTAGTTATGAAGATATAATAAGATACATTTGCACGACTTGGTAGGGAAAACAGAATTCTTCTTGTTGCCGGTGGAAGGAAAAGACTCAAATCTTGAAAACTAATGCACTGAAAAACGAACGATGTGTAAATGGAAAATGGAATCGAATTGTGTTTTTCTTGTTTGGGGGGTGGGAGAAACGTATGCTCTTTTTGATAAAGATAAAATTGCAAAAAACTTCATTATATCTATTAATAGGAATTTCAAATCCTACGAATCCTAAAAAAGATTCCAGTTCAAAACTCGAATCTTTCCGTTTTTCTCATCTTTCGAAATTTAATCTAAAAACTAATTTAAAGGGATAGCTTAGAAAAATCAGTTTTGTTAACATCCAATAGAATCCAATTCTATAATTCTTTAAGATCTTAATCCCATTACCATTAAAAACAATTTCAGAGACACAGATGATAAAAATAAAAGTCGCTAATTTCAATGGTTATTCAAATGCTGGTTTACTTATGTAAAATTAATTCCCTATTAAAATTTTCTCTTTTTTATGTGTTCCTAAAAAAATGTTAAGGTCTGTTATTATTATGGGCTCCTAGATTTTTTCCATTAATTTTCCGAAAGAACTTAACTTTTCATGTTCAATGTTTATGTCACATTAACTTATGAAATAATCCCTTTGTACACTTGTTTGATTTTAAAATAAACGTAAAACATTTGAATTCTTATTCCATTAATTTTTGTCAGATTACGTTGAGAAAAAAAAAACCCGTCAAGATTTTAGAGTTTAATTGTGTACTTCCTTCATAAAATTTCATTTGCGTCTTCTTATTAAATAGAGGTGACATTATTAAAGAAACTATGCTCTTAAATTTTTATTTCATTAAACGTAGACTTTTCATTTTACCTTAATCAGAAATTTTTAATATTACATAAAAATGTTTTTCGCTTTCGTTTTTTCTTCTGACTTTCATATGAAGGATTTGACGGATTTTGAATTTTAAGGTTTGTCTTTGAATTTAAAGAAAAATTAAGGTTAATCTCTCTTTCGATATCCTCAAACATCTTCTACAATACCTGTGTTTGATGAAATGCTTAGGATAAAAAACATCAATCTTGAGATTACATCTTGAGATTGTATGTTGATTAAACTTCTGATGAAACTTTTTTAATTATTAATTGGAATAGCAATAAAAGTGTTTTCCAAAAAATATGTAAAATGCATGTTATGGGAAGAGGTCAAAAGCTCATTACTTCTAAGAATTCTTACAAAAATTCTAATTTAAAACTTTTTACTACTGTTGTAAGAGACGGTCAGTGGAGTAAAAATGTTAGCTTCAGACAATTCTGCTACCTTGGCTGACATTTGTCTTCGGACACTTGCGTTTCTTAGATTTATTTGCAAATATCAGTTACTAAATATTATGAAAAATTTATTAGCAAGTTTATTTTTCTTTTACATATACTAATGGTCTTTATTTCAAAAGTTGCTTGTTTTGAAAAGCGTTATTTGAAACGTTTTCGGTTTGAAAAAAAAGTAGTTTATTCAAAACGTTCTAAATTTGAATTCACACAAGTATTCAGAAACTTTCAATAAACATTGTGTATTTCCGAAAACATGAAAGTAGCAGGACATTCAGTATTTCGTTGGATACCCTTTAGCTAAGATTACACTTTTTGTTATGTGTCTCACGTGTGTGGAGAGAATCTAGCTGCAATGGTAGAGGTAACCATGCTTACAGAATCTACGATATGTGGACATCTGGGCCCAAGGAGTTTGTGCACATGTACCAAAAGCTGTCAGTGGATCTGAGAGTATTTTTCTCATCAAATCCTACCTCGGATGTCGACGATGAAGACTGCGGTGCGTGAGCTCCCCGTGTGATATCCTGCTTTCGTTTCTTTGTTGAGCGTCTGAGAGCAGGTGCTTTTCAGACCTGCGCTTCGCCTTGCTGTTTCCAGTAGAAATATCGACGGCAATGGAACTGGACCAACTATTTCTAGATTTGATATTCCATAGGCTAACTTGGAGAAAGAGGCCCGGGAGGTATTATGTACTTTAATCACCGGTATCGATTTACAAATTAATACACTTCTGAATAAAACCATCGAAACTTTCTTAATTGGCAATGAATTATTAATACTGAACACTTTAAGAATTTATAAATAAAACGTCTGCGGTCACATAAATAACTCTGAGAAAAATGAACTAAAAAGGAAGAGAAATAAACAGCTTATAAAAAACGCAAAGCATCACCGAAAGTGACACAAATAAATCCGGAAAAGCCGCTGTAAATTCAAATGATACTTGGATAATCTATAAAAGGAATCATAAACGCACAATAAGTCAATTTTTTACTTCACAGGTTGAACTACAAAATCGCTTTTAAACCTTAAACAGTGAAGATGGTATGGATCAAGAACCAACCAACCCTGAAGCTGCTTCAGAGAACTCGAACACAAAACAAAACAAGGGTGCTTTAATTGCTGCAGAGAAGGTCAGAACTGGAAAGAACACCAGTGGCGCCATGTTCTTTTCACTGATGAGCTGCTGAGGCTTCGTTTACCATTTGGTTCTAAATGTGTTTACACATGGAGGGAGTCAGGAACACTAAATCTTCCTTCGAACATTATGGAACATGACCGTTTCGGTAATGTAGGCGTCATGCATGGGGAGAGATAATGATCAGTGGGCTTACGCCTCTACACGTTTTTATCAGCGGATCTGTGACCAGCCAGAGATTTCGATGTGAGGTCTCAAAACTTTATGTAAGACTTTTCAGAGGTACATTTGAATATGACTTCAAATTTCGTTGACGAATTCCTTGAATGTAAAGTCTCTGAGTGAGTACAGTAGCCAGCATAATTTCCTGATGTTAATCCGATAGAGAACTTATGTAACTGACTTGAAATCGTTTGAAACGGCTACTGATTAAAACCGTTGTAGACAATAACTCTAAAAATTAATCGAAGGTAAATATCGAATTACCTAATGGCTGTTTTGAAAACGTAATCAGTAACTTAGATTAATATGAACTCTGCTGCTACTATAAACTGTTGGACTAACTGTGACAACGAGGGTGCCCTATGGTGAGTAACCAGAGAAATACCTCAGTAAAAGCCAAGTGACGCACCTGATAGGTTGTATCAGACTGTTGCTCTGTAATTTTCTTATGTTAAATGTAATGTTCATGTGTAACTTAAACCTCTTACTAAATTATTGTTACACTATAAAGGACTCTTTTTGACCCCATCCAAAACGACACCCCTATATGTTTAGTTTTTCTATGGTGATATACTTTCTGTTCTTTTCGTGTCATTGAAATAATGTGTCATGTCGGGGGAGAAACGCATTTTCGACATTACATGCCTTTTGAGTTTAATCGAAGGGCCAAAGCCACGTTGAGATCCTTCCAGAGATTGTTGAAGTGTATGGCGAAGAAGCGATGCCTCTTAGGACGGCTCAGAATTGGTTTAAGCTATTCAAAGACTGGAATTTCTACCGTCGAAACACTGAACAGCTTGTTGAACGTTGGAAAGGAGTTGTAAAGACCAGCGGAGAAAACATTATTTATTGATTTGCTGCTCATTTCTTGTTTATTTTTCTAGAAACCTAAACTTAAAAGAAAAAAAAGTGCCAGAACTTATGGGTCAATCCAATACGTTATAGGTAAAAAATATATGAAAATAAAAATTATTTTGAAAGATTTGGCACTGTAATTGGTGCGAGATCGCATAAAGGAAAGGAAGTTGAATCCTCTTCTGAAAAAAATAATTTGAAAAGAAAATCTCAGTGTTTCTTACAAATTGATAAAAAATCCAGTGTTATCTAAAATGCAACGTGAAAGTCGTTTTTCTAGGTGTCCAAGACCAAACGAGAGAAAAACATTTGTCATACTTGCAAAAAAACTTCTCTGCGCAGAGCATATGACAAGAATAAAATGCTACTGTTATTGTTGTCCATGAAAACTGCAGTATGAGGATTTTTTACTGGCAATATGGAATTTTTTATTCATATTTGTGTCCTTTTAAATATGAAATAAATGATGTCAGAAATCTAAATGATATCTAAAATTTTTAATATATCAGATGGAATAATTTTTTTTAATTTAATACATAAAATTTAAAAAATAATTTTGAACTAATATTATTACTTTTTGTATTAGAAATTTAAAGCACTTCGCATATTTCATTTTTATATTTTATGCATATTTATAAAACATAACTATGCATAAAATATAATAAATGTTACTTGTATTAGTGTGGATGGACGTGCAGCGGGAGTGTGCCGGTGTCCCGCCGCACTAATACAGGTTTAATGTTCTATCCCAAGCACTGGATTAGATTATTTAGAATGTGGCAATATATCCGAGATCTATCTGCTTATCGAAGGATTTTCTACGGGAAAATGACTATTATTTCACGTTATACTTAAGGAAAATCACGAAAACTCTCAAGCAATGAGCCCGTTTGAAGTTTACTATTCAGCCACTGGAGGAACTTATCCTTGCCATGCAAATTTCATTTAATATCTCATTTCGCTGGCCATTAATTGTCGCAATATCTGTATCCTATAAATTGCCGTAATTTCAGTTTAATAAATTGTTCTAAATTCTATGTAATAGCAATGGAAAACTTCGGTAAAATGTGAAAAATTAACAATGTTTTTATTAAATATGCGAAATTTATAAAAATACATTAATATTTTCCGAAAACAAACTTAATGTGCTGTACCGTTTTAATTATGTACAGGATATGTCAGAAATATGGATACACGTTTGAACTAAATATAATGCATCACTATACATTAGAAGGAAATGATAAATGGCATATTAAACTTGAAACTCCATTTTTTCATTTCAAGTAAAAGTTACGTTCCGGTGCTTAGGTGCTGCAAATTTAGCCAAAAGTGCTGAAAATACATAGCATTTCCCTTTTGCAACGTGAACGATTGCATACTAGAATACTTATAAAATCGTAATGCCCCCTTGCCGCACATGCATATACAAATATCCATGTCTTCTCCGAGATTCAAACTCAGCAGTAGCAAAGAGCATTAACTATTGTACCGAATGGGGATGCCTAGTTGTTTATAAGCATCTCAAAAGGAAAGATTGAATGCTTGAAGCATCCAAAAAGGGTAATCTTCTAGAAGGACTAGCAGTAGCATCGATGTAGCAACAATGGCAAGAAGATTTGACGGCAATAAAGGGGTCTTGTTTTATATATACTGTCCATCATTTTGAAGAATTGATTTTCAAACAGTTCTTATAGCTATGATACTGTTATAGGATGCGATAAAACACGTAGTCTGAACCATCGTTCACGATGCAATCGTTCACGTTGCAAAAGGGAAATGCTATGTATTTTCAGCACTTTTGGCTAAATTTGCAGCACCTAAGCACCGGAACGTAACTTTTACTTGAAATGAAAAAATGGAGTTTCAAGTTTAATATGCCATTTATCATTTCCTTCTAATGTATAGGACCTCTTACACTGGTGTGCAAAACTTAAGCAACAATGTAAAAATTTAGCAGATAGCCATGAAATTGCAGAAAAGGAGGTCTGGAGAACAGTACAATGAACACGTAAGTCAGTAGAAACGTCATGCGTATGCAAATATCAGGAACGAAACGTCAGAGGCGACGTAAGCGTACACAAAACGCGTTATGTCGGCGCGCGCAGCTCAACAGTAGAATAAAAGGAAGGACGGAGAAGCAATTCAGCATATTCGCTGCAAGTGCCAGTGAGTCAATTCGTGAAATATGGCTAGAAGAAATCACCTGGACGACTTCACACGTGGAAGAATGATCGGAAAGCTGGAGGAGGGGCGTACTGTCACCAGTGGAGCTGCAGAATTCGAAATCAATAAAAGTGTCGTTTCGCGCGCTTCGAAAACGTTCCAAACCACAGGTACAGCTGTTAGACAGGTTGGTGGTGGCCGCCCGAAGACGACATCTGCAGAGAATGACCGATATATCGTCCTGCAGGCGAAAAGAGGCCGACAGCAGTCAGCAAACGCCATTGCTCAGCAACTCTGTACAGCAACGGGGCGACAAGTGTCGCGGTTTACTGTAGCCAGACGCCTTCACAAAGGGGGCCTATTCGATCGGCGTCCTGAACGCTGCCTCCCGTTGAAAGTTGGCCACCGTTTACAGTGGTGCAGAGAGCACAAAAACTGGACAACTGATCAATGGAGTCGTGTCCTCTTTGCGGATGAGAGTCGGTTCAGTACCAGAAGCAATTCTCAACGCGTTTTGATTTGGAGAGAGGTCGGGACTCGGTTTATCTCAGTAACATTAAGGAAAGACACCGTAACGGTGGCCCTGGAGTTCTTGTCTGGGGAGGCATTATGCTGAACGGGCGAACTAAGCTCCACGTTTTCGACAGAGGGATCCAAGGATCGCTATTGTGAGAAGGTACTCCTCCCCCATGTGCGTCTGTTCCGAGGTGCCATTGGCCCAGCCTTAATTTTTATGGATGACAATGCACGGCCACATCGGACTCTTGCTGTTGAGGAGCTACTGGAAAGGGAAGATATCACTCGAATGGATTGGCCAGCGTACTCCCTAGATTTAAATCCCATCGAACATGAGTGGGATGCTTTGGGGAGACGCATTGCAGCCCGCTTACATCCTCCGGAGAACACCCAACAACTCAATCAGATGCTGATTGAGGAATGGCCACTCCTACCGCAAGAAATGTTGCACCAGCTGGTTCTGAGTATGCTGAGACGGTGCGAAGCAACCATTGCAGTGAGGGGAGGGCATATCCCATATTAAGGAACATCTGCTTGTTGTTCTTGCTCTTGGATAGACAAGCATGAGCCACGATACTATGCGTTTAATAAAGCTTGTTTTTGTTTGATTCCATACCATATGCATTGTATTCCTTTTTCAGCTCCGATACTTTCGTCATCCTTTACGTACATAATACTCTCCTTCATTTCTGCATTTCATGTCTCTCAGTTGATTTCTCGTAGAGTTACGGCAAAAAACCCTGCAGTTGCTTAAGTTTTGCACACCAGTGTATATTTGTACATGCGTTAGTGGGAATTTGAATGTGAAGTTTATTTTCATTAAAAAAGGCTTGGTTTTATTTATTTAAGATAATATTTTTTCTGGGTTTATTGATTCGGAAGTAAAAGCTTTTCCTAAGCTTTTTTACGAACTCTTTATTATGAATTTTTAATAAAAGGACTTCTTGTATCTAAGAAAATTTTTAAAAACCGTATTTTATGCAGATAAATTTCTCCATTCCATTTTATGCATTTGATTTTTTGAATATCACGTGAATTTACTGGATAATGAAATGGTCCTCTAAACTTACCGCTTTAGGATTCTTATGATACAATCTTTAAATTATGCCTCAGCTAAATATACATATTTTCAAAACCTAAAAACCTGAATTAAAAACCAAAATTTTTCAGCCTTTCAGGAAAGTGTATCGCTAACTATAAATAAGTCTCTTCTTTGTGTTATATTGTATTTCTGCAAATTCTAGAAATTTTAGAAGTGCAGAGTAAAATTTTTTTCTAAATTGCTGCTTATATTACAGTATAGCAACTTACTCTACTGTTCTGTAGAAGTTGTACATATATTTAAATACGTGATCACCAGGAAAGCATACCTGTCATCTAAAAAGGACCAAGTACATGAATAAACCCAGCTACTAGGCATCTAGAAATTCATTTATACAATTTAGCTGAAGCCTATCAAGGTATATACTACTAGAAATCATACAACTGAGGGCTGGCTGATGAAACTGCTGGCTGAATTCCTCACAAGAGCCTCTAATTACGATGAAATCAGCAGGTCGCTTAGGGTTTCCTTTGCCATTTGTATACGTTGCCAAGATGCTTGGAAGCCTGTTTTAGAGAACCTATCTTTACGAAAATTGATACCGTAACTTATCGCTGCAATCGGTTATCATTGTTAGAAGATAGTTCTGACAGATTTTTTTATGATAAAAGAAGCTTAGTACTGTTATTTAAAAAACAGAGAATAAATGTAGGACCATAAGAAGTGTAGCGAAATTAAGTTTAATTAAGTATTTAATGAGTTATCAAAATTTAATCTTTCATATTCCAAATTTATGCTACAAAACGTGTTCTTTTACTTAATTTCTGTGTAATTTTTGTTTTATCTTAATTGGGGTTTTCATGCTTAAGTTTATACATTCTTAGCTTTCGTTATTCGCGAAACTTGTAAACAGCAGACAATGGAACTTTGCGCATTTTCCACTTTTTGTATTTGAATTTAAAAATACTTAATTTGTATTCACATATTTATGATTTATACTACTAAAAGCAGAAAATTTTGATCTTTAAATTGAGACTACTTTCGAATCTATAGCTAAATAAGTTTTGAGTTATGGTTATTTATTTATTTCATTTTTGCACTTTCGTGGGGTTGCAAAGGAAGGGGGATGAATTACGTTCTAAGTACGATTTTAGCTGCATTTTCCCCACTGATAAGAGTATTTCCGTCGAGGGAGTGTAGGTTTGCTTTCAGATGTTGCCCTAGGTGTGAGTTGGCGGTTCTTTCTTGGCAGGAGTAGAATTAATGGTTGAACTGACATTTAGAAAGTGTGAAATTTTACGACGCGTAAGGCGGGGTATGACGAACAGGTTTTTTTTCACCGTTTTCGGTGGAGATTGGCGATTTCTGGCACTTCCTCGTAACAAAAACGTGTTGCAGGTGTCGCTCGCCCTCTTTTTCCGCAGTTCTTCAATGGAGATGTAGCTCGTAGAATTTGCTTATTTGCTTGCCTTGGGTCTTGCTCCATTATGAGTATCCCGACATTCAACGTTATCTTCTTTTAAGGGCATTTCTAGCCCCTCCTTAGAGTAATTGTGAAAAAGGATGACTGTGAAATATTTCTTCAGTTATCCTTTTCTACAGTTAGTTTCGACCACTGAGGAAATGAACGCTAAGTACAATAAAAGCTACACTACTACATAGGTTACTCCTTCATCTCCACTATGCTTATTGAACGGAGTTATCCCTTCCGGGAAATCCACCGGTGTTTGGAGGCTGCCGTGTTCCCGTTTCCAGTTAGGCCTAGCACCCATCTGCTCGAATTTTCTACTTAAGCTAAGGATCCGGTTAATACTTCTAATCGCCTACGATGGTTATCCGTTCCAGTCTGCCGGGAGCCGACCCCGAGCTGGAGCTCGTACATCCGTTTTTTGGGAGAGATTCCAGGGACTTCAAGGACTTTCAAGGCTTCGTTACATTTTTGTGATCGAGAAGACCCTTGCCAGAGGACAACGTGCTGTGTCAGCCGCATTCAGATAAGCCCTTCCTTTTGTCGTTTCCTTTCTCTCAGTGGATTTAATCTTAACTTAATAAAAATAGGTTTTCTGTAATTGTAACTCTCCACGAACTAGTTCGAATTATTAGAAGGGTTCTCCTTATTTTAATTATTTTTAATTGCTGTAAATTAGAATGAATTTTTTTTATTAATGAAAGGCTGATAAATTTTTGTTTTCTTGTTGAACCTACTTTGCTTGCTGAGGTTGAAGTAACTGGAATCTATAATTAATTTGTTAAAGTTTTTAATACTGATAATTTACTTTAATTGGTTGATTGAAATATTGTTGATTAAAGATTACGTTGAAAAGTTTTATTGTCAAATCTAAATGGTAGAATTCATTTCTCTTGTGCAATAATAAGTTGAGTAGAATTATTAATTTGTTAAAGAAATGAAACAGTTATGTTTTTTGAATAATTAACTTGTTAAGGAAATGAAAATGATTTTTGGAAATACTGATTGTTAAAGAAATTATTATGATTTTTAAAAAATCCATATGTGGGTTTACATACGTTTCGCTGTTAAATGTTAGAATTTTTATTTCACTCTCCGGAGGGTCGACTTAATATATTTTACAGATATTGGTTTATACATAAATGATCTGATTGAAAAATAAATTCTAAGGTTTCTTAGAATTTAAAAATGTTTATTGTGTTTTTGTTATGTTTAAGTTACATATTTTTATTTCATGAACTATGGGATTATCAATGGTATCAAGGTTCCGTAGGGTTAATCCGGTTAAAAATTCATACAACTCAATGTTTTGATTAGGTTAGTTAATTTTGAGGCAAAAAATTTTTAACTTTGTTTTGTGGTGTCTTCCTAAAAGGAACAGAAGTAATCATGGCCATTTTAGGCTTTTCCAACTAACTTAAAAAAATCTTCAAAAGGCTTGTATCAAAGATCTACGACTTAAAAGTTTCTGTTTAGGCATCAATGCAAAACTAATTTGCTGGCTTTGATAACATATACTGTAAAAACACGATAACCCAGCACTTAATGATTCGTCATACCTGATAATCTAAAACGTATGTATCCAAAATCAAGGCTATTTGACGAAGTTACGAATGTATTGTTCAAAAGTAATTGGAAGTGTCTGGCATTTTCGTATGGTCAACATCATTTTGGCTGAAATTTATGAAGTATAATTCTCTAGGAAAAGGCAGTACTATTGTTATTCCTATAATTAAACCCTCTAAACTGTTGAATTCAATTTAAAGTGTTCTTTCGAGCAATTCTTCTAACTACACTTGCAGTATGGATTTAAGAAGCCATAGACGAGATTCTTGTAGAAAACTATGCTGATATCATTATGGGAAGGAAGTTAAATTAATATGAACTCTATAAGGTGCCGAAGCATTAAACACATTTTTAGAATTTATAGCGCTTACTAACCACAAAGCAGTGCATAAATAATGACAATCTTCATATCAAAGATGTTTTCAAAGAACAATACGGAGACTGTTTAAAAAAAGGGCCGAACTTTTTATGTTCTTGCCTTATTGTTTATTATACAAATTTTTAACCACTGTCCCTGTCCAAAGTAATCCCTGTAGTACACCGGAGAAATCCGTTTTACTACTTCTTGATTTCCTTCTGAGAGACAAATTTTTCGATGGCGTCGTCGCATTTTCTTGGAACTTCTCTGTTGACTGGAAATTAAGTCCTTTAAAAATAGTTCTAAGTTTGGGAAAGAAAACAAAACTTGCCGGAGGAAGTCTCTGGAATGTCCGGTGGGTGAAGTATAACAAAAGTGCGATTTTGTCAAATAATTGGCAACAGTAAACGATGCTTCAGCTGAAGCGTTGACATGATGTAACATCCATGATCCCGCAGTTCAGGTCTCATCCTACGCATAATATCTCTTAGTCGCTCAGTCGTGTTAGAATTCTCTGGTAGACTGATGACCTTGTTTTCTATCTGTTCACGTGGTACCATTTCATAATGCATTCTGAGCATGTTGGTCGTCTTTTGAAGTGGCAGGTTCATCCAGATCTTAGATCTTCGACAGCCGAACTTCTGCTCTTTTTAAAGCGCTGTAACCAATCTACAGCGTTCGGCTCATGCTATCATCCTTGTATGTTTGGTTAAGCATCTGGAATGTTTGCGTGAAAGTTTTTTTGAGTTTTACGCAAAATTTCACAGAAACGCTCTTTCCTCCAACTCATTTCATTTTTGGTTTTTCCCTAATCCGACGAGTGATTTATGCACGAACTCACTCAGCATCTAACAAGTAAATCGGAAACCATAAAAAAGCGGTATGTTACCAAAATTAGCCGCTAAGTACACACGGGGGCCTAAGCATGCCACCTGCAGGCATTAATTTGGAAATTAAAACGTTTCGTCGTATTTGAACAAATCTCGTAAAGGGACGTTCGAACTCCGAAAAGTCTTCATACGAATTCCGAAAAGTCTTCATACAACAACAACATAGAAGATTCGAAAATATTAACTATAAATATCTTGTATTTCATCTTCTAATATGTTTTCAATCATTAAGTGCGTTTGTAAAGCTACTTTATGTCGTTAAAGTTTTTCATTTTAGATCATGTTAAATTACGTATTCAAATCTACATTTGCAATGCATAATTTTGATAAATATGATAATCTGGAATATTTGATAATTCATATTAGCTAAGTCCAAAGCTTATCGTTTTATCGAACGTTAACTGGATATGACATCATATTATTACAGAGTTTGAGAGGTAAAAAATGGCGTCATAATGACGCAAAATTCGTTTACAGGTTTCCAACGTACAGTTTCATTACGAAGATATAAAAACCGAAAGTTAATATTTTTCCCAAATTTTGAAAATGCAAGATGTAAAAATTTAGATTCCATAGTTTTGTATTTTTATAAAAAAAATTTTAAAAATTAAAAATTTACTGTTTTAAATAACTATATAAAGATGTTCGTGATATTGCTTCCGATTTTTTAGTTTCGGTTTGAAAAAAACTGCAAAAACACATATCAGCGAGATAATAAAGCGCCGATTGCTCTCAGATACACATGCATATCGTTTTCAGATACAGGTTTCAAACGAAAGGAATAATAATAGAAAAAATATTAGTTTATAGATGCACTTCACAGATTCTTCGAACAAATAACTTTTCATTGGAATGCAAATTAGCGTTGAATTACTTTTCCCTTTGTATATTCTTTTTTTTTTTCATGTTTGGTGAAGGTACGCCATGTATATTATTTAAGGTCGTACGTTTTTACGAGATGAGCGAAATAGTTTTCCAAGTGAAAATAGCGTTCAGAATTTCCGGCTTTATCTCCTTTAAAAAATTATGTATATCAAAACAATGTAAACGGTTTATGTATCATTTACGTCCCCATTTAACCCTTCAGTACTGAACATTTATTATGCATAGACCTGTATATTAAATAGTTTACACCTAACATGAAATTTGGGCGGAATAATAGTTAGCAATGCTAGTTGAAATCTCGGAGAAGGTTTGGATGAATATAAGTGTGTAGCGTTTTTGTGGCAGAAGAGCACTTAAAACACTGGCGAGCTAAAAGTCTTGTCAAGAAGCTTCGTGGTAGGAAAAAGGGATGAAGGCGCTCGGATTCGTCTTTCTGTGTGTTTATCAGTATTGGGATGGTGTTTCCCCCTTTTGTTCCCGAGTGTAAAATCGGGTAATGCCCAGTACTTCATTCTGGGAACGTCCTCGGTGATGAGACGACTAAATAATCGAACAGTCCAGTCTTTTCTCACGACTGCTTAGCTAGCAAAATGTCTGATCATTGAAACTTTAGAAATAGGCAAGAGATAAAACACTCTGTTTGTTTCTCTTTAACTTGTATTGTTTACTCTCCTCCCATGACATTTAACCCCTTGACCTATATACCAGAAGTACAATTCAATCATATGTACAGAACATATCGGTCTCGTATACGTCAAAGGATTAATGGCACAAAATTTTAATGTTTTCTTTCGCAATAGCCACCCAAGGGGTGTTAATTCACGTCCAACGTTCTTCGAAATTTTCCATAGGAATATCATTCCTTTATTTGAAAATATCCCACCCATGTTTGATGGATGATAAATCAGGTCATGTAGACCGCTAAAGAAGAACGTTGGTGACTCCGAAGAAGGCTCGAGTTTTTTGGTTGCAGTACGAGGTGTGGCATTGTCCTGCTGTAAATTTATTCGTGGGGAACATTACAAGTGCTGATGTATAAGTGCTGTCTATAATGAATTAATGTATAGCGGCTCCTCGAAAGTCTTCATAGTTGAACTCAATAGCGCACCAACAGGAGTGCTCTTTGTTGGCGTCGTATGCTGGATAAGAATACAGCATTTGTTCTCTCGGCATTTGTTCTCTACCAGTTTCGAACACATATGTGGCTGTCATTTTTGTCTACAGAGAACCTGATTCGTCAGTAAAAGTAGTGTTATGCCGCTTGATTATGTTTGGTGGAGCATTGCAGCCTGGCACTAAACTGTTGATGCATTAAAGATAGCGCAAAAAAAAAGAAGCATGGAAAGAAGAGGTTAACTTAATAAGGTATTTTCTTCCTCCTTTCCCAATGCCTTCGTGGTGTAACTGGAAGCATATTCGACGCATATTCTAGAGGTCCAGGGTTCGAGCCCCGGCGAGGACACATTTTTCGCCTTTCCTGCTTTAATTTAATGACTCTAACTTTTATTCGAAAAAAATTAATGACTCTATAAAAAATGAAAGAAGAAATCTAAGAAAAATTTAATGACTCTATAACTTTTATTCGAATTTCAGAGCATAAATGGTGATGTACTGTGATGTGATATCGGCGAATGTGTTACTTTCATCATTACTGCGTCAATATTGTTGACAACATAGAATAATCAGCCGAAGACATCCTGATGACATGATGATATTCTCGCTGGTTGTTTGTATACGATGTTCAAAACCTTGTCATCGTGTACTACACCGTTCTTCAAACTGTCTTCGTATCCTACACCGTTCTTCGAACAGTTCTCTGCGTTTTCTTTCAACCATACAAGTGCACCATCTACTGAAAGCAGCACTGAGTGCCCTCTTATATGGAAGTACGTTAATGCGTCCACTGCCAAAATTGCTGATCTCTGACATGACTTAGAAATATCTTTACTCGTTGCTGATTAATAATTCAAATTCTTATTCAGTCACAATATTGTAAAATATTCAAGTCTTATTTAAGGTACCTTTTAGATTTTCATTTAGTTAACTCCGGAATTATGAACAAACGACACTGAAATGCCAGCATGCATATAGCGTCATTTCAGAGTAATTTTCCGTAAATGTACAATGTCATTTGGCCATAAATGTTGAACATATGACTTCATTCAACTTACAAAGCTTAAGAGAAAATAAATCGAGCCATTGTGGCACAACATCCAGTAACCGGGTTTCAATATACAGCTTCATTATGGAGATACTAATGCCGAAACTTTTGTGACATCATTTCGACTTAGCAAAATATTTTCCTCATCTCGTGTAAATGTAGAGTATTGCGTTATCTTAATACAGAGTCAATTGATCTATATAATCTTCTGCTTCATGTATTGTGAAAAATAAAAAATGTCATTACATTCCTTTTTATGAACAGTGATGTAAATGCATGGGTAGTAACGTAATATAATTTTGTGTGAGCGCCACGCATGAAATATATGGACTTGTTGCAATGACAAATAAATTAAACAGCTAAAGATCATGGCTTCTTAGAGCACTCAAAATCTAAGAATAAAGCTTTCCAATAAATTTGAAAAACTCCTTATAAAGTTACTTGGAAAGAACAAAAGAACGGCGAGTTACTACAGTTCTTTTTTCGAGAAGAAAGGGAAAAAATGCGCATTTGAAGAAATCTAGGAAACATTAAATCCAATAAAAGTGTTTTAACATCGAAAACTTCTTAACTTAGGTGAAAAATCTAACGGTGGTGGTTAAAGGAGGTAAACTTTCCCCGGAGAAACTGAAAGGCTTTAAGACTTTTATGTCCCTTGAAGCTTCGAATATTCAGTTTCAATGTCAAATATTCTATTCTCGTTTTAATGGAGTTCTTCAGTAAAATGCTTTCAATACTGTTCTTTTCTTTTAGCGATATATTAATGTTTAAATTTTTTTTTTCAAGTTAGAGCTCGCGCTAGTGAGAATGTTTCAGTCTCACTCAAGTTTCTCAAACTCTGCCTTTTTTGTGCATTTTGTCAACTTGAGTACATTAGAAAGACCTGTCGATAGTGTGCGGCGAGTAAGCACATCTGATAGCTTACGCTAGCAAAAATGGAAAAGTCTCCAGTTAGACAAGGAATTTACAATTTTCAACGTTTCTTTAATTGGCAAGGTAAAAAAAAACCATAACATAAATAGGTGCTTCTTTCATATTCAGAAAAAATAATGACACTGGTTATGTTTTAAGGAAGAAAATAATGATTTCTAATGTAGAAAGTAGAAAGGTAAATGTCAGAATGCCG
>KK112120.1:122398-169966 GCA_000611955.2 Stegodyphus mimosarum
ATTGTCTTCCAGCTTAAACAATGTTGTTGATCTCCTTAGAGACAGTTCATATCGTTTAAGGAAGTTGTCCAACCAGTGTGACGATGCTTTAAATTCTTCTGTGGATATATCAAATTCAGTTGCTGTTTCAAGGGCAAATTTTTGAATATCAGCCCTGCGCACAACCAAAGCCATTGCTCTCCTGCCTGCAATCCATTCCCTGATGCAATCTTCCAACTCAGAAAATAACGGCTGCCGACCTGATCCAACTCTGCGTTTTTTCTCATTTCCTTGGTCCACCAGTTGACACAGGTAATCGTAGTCTGCACGCCATTTACGAACCATACGGAGATCTAGCATCTTCTCTTTACAGAATGCTACAAGATTTACACCCCTGGAGTTTTCCACAATTCCCTTTTTGTACTCGGCGGAATAGCTCTTTCGTTTTGTACTCATTTTAACTGGGGTTAAAAATTATTCACTTTATTTTTAAATAAAATTACGTATGAGGAAATAATCAGACTTACAAGACTGATATGAATGAACGTTGTATACCTGCACCGTCGCTCGATGTAGACTGCTGCCTTATGTTGTATTTTTAAGATGAATTCCAAAAATTAATTTGAAACGAACTGTAGAGGTAAACAATTCATTTCTCGGAATATTTTGTTTCAAACATTTCTCTGAAATAAGAGTATTAGGAAAGCTAAACATATTATTACTTAATAAATCAACAGCATTTTTAACGAATTCTTTTTGTCACATTATTTTAACTAGGGATTATTTACGGGGGATGTCTTATTTTACAAAAAGTTCCGAAAATCACGATAGGGCTTATTTTCGGAGGATGTCTTATTTTACAAAAAGTTCCGAAAATCACGATAGGGCTTATTTTCGGAGGATGTCTTATTTTCAGAAAAAGACGGTAGATCTTTGCTTTCAAACATTTTGCCTCTAGCAGAGAGAAACTGCTATATAATTTCTATTGTTATCAAGTACAACAAATCCATTTTAAGATAATCTGTCATGCTTCCAGACACTTTTGGTCTTCTACGAAGATGACAGCTTTAGTTGGACGATATTCAGTACCATACAGATTTACGTATATATTCAGAAATACTGGTTTACTTTGTAAGAATCTTAAGTTTGACTAACGTTTATTTTATTTTAAAACTTTACTATCAACTCTTATTTTCCACTTCCATCCAGAATTAACGCGTGAATATGTTTATGCAAATTGTACTTGCTAACGCTTAAGTTGTGGCTTTTTGCCAAGAACGTAGTAGAAAGTAGTAGAAGGAGAGAGAGTGAGCCATTTTGCCACGAGTCTTCACGCGAGCTTCCCGTCAGTTACTGTTCGCCTTTAAGGCCAGAGGTTTTAGTTCTCTTGAAAGCTAAAGACGTATTGTAGTTTTCCGCAGTTTGCGTACTACAAGCGTAGTAATTTAAAAGGCCAGTCTTAGTGTTAGTCATCTGTGTAAAATATTAAAAGTTAGCTCTTATTTAAATTTTAGTTAAAAGTTAGCTCTTATTTAAATTTTAGTTAGTTAGTACTCTTATATTCTTTCGTTCATACCACAAGTGGTTGATCTTTTGTATCCCGAAGTGCGAGAGCGACTGTGAAAACGTGGAAAAATAAACGGTAGTTTTAACCCTTCTCATCTTGTCGTCTTTGCTATACTCCATAGGACATAGTTTGCACTCACTGTCAAGTCAGGGGACGTCATATTCGCCAAACAGATACAAAAAAATACGCGTCCTGATAACTTTTAGAACTGAGAGTGTAAAGAGGGAGCCATAACACACTTAGCCAACAACCACTTAGCGACAATCAGACAACTGTTAGCCGGTATGATATTTAACCGATACGTCCATTTCTGCAGTTACAAGTATGTCCACTGGCTTGTAAGTGGTAAAATCTTCAGTTATATTTTGTAAATAAGCACTAAAGAGAAATGAATTTTGCCTAGAAGTAATTGTAGAAATGAAGTAATAAGCATTTTATTTTCATTTTGTTTATCAATTTTGGAAAAGCATCCAAATCCTAATGCTTAGAAATACTGTTTGATTCGAAGTGCAGTATTATAAAACTAGTAATGGAAAATTTTTCATTTTATTGCTGATGGTTTTTTTAAATAATCTGTATCATTCATATGCTCACCTATGCTACTTCAAGGAAACTTCATCGAATATCTTTGTGAGAAGTAATGTGTTTTTTCACCATGCCAGTCTATTCTATTCTTTTCTGTTTTTTCTGTTCTACTTTGCTATGTTTCATTTGTCTGTCTATTTTTTTTATTCTTCCCTATTTCATTGTATTTATCAATGTCATTTACCTATTCCGCTTTTTATCAGTCTGTCCTTTATTATCTGTTAATCTATTCTATTAATCTCTGTTGTTTTGTTTTTTTCTTTAAAGTTTTCCTGTATTCCTTATGTCTATCAGTCTACTCTATTTTGTCTTGCTCACTTATTTCTCTATTCTTATTTATTCTATATATTTTTTTGAATTGTTCTATCAGTTTCATTGATCTAATTATTTTGTTCTAATATTTATTAATCTTTATCACATTCCCGTTGTTTGATTTAGTGATTTATTCCTTCTCTCTTGTAGTTTACATCTGCATGCTTTTTCTTTTACTATATTTATGCACCTATCTCGTATTTGTCTATCTGTATGTTTGACTATATCTCTTTCTCTCTCTCCTTCTATGCATTTATTTGTTCCTTGAGAATATTGTTTGGAATCTCAACTAATGTAAGAGTCTCGCATACAAACATGTTTTCAGAGTAATATTACTATTTATTTGTTGTTATATCCTGTTTTATTTTAACTTAATGTTCCTGTTTATTTCGACATAATTAATCATAATAGCTCTTCGTTAAAGAAATAAATATTTAAATTCGTTTAAACGGGAAGAAGCGCAACTTTATTATAATAATTCCGTTTCCAGTTCTTAAAATTCTGGGATTTTCATGTCAATAATCGAGGAAATATAAATCATGCATTTTGCTTCAGAATTTCTGCGCGTTTCATAGAATAAGCGTAGTAGAAACTTGTTTATCACAATTTGTTTCAGCACAGCCATTTCGAATAAGTGTATTGCAATTATTATTATTATTATTTATCCGACTTAATTGAGGAAACGCAGTTTAGTATTTTGTTCAAGATAATCTTGATAAATATTTTGGTTGTTTCAGAAAAAGTAAATATTTATACCAAGTATTAAAAGCATATAGTATCTTACTTACATATCTGTATTACATTATACTTATTATAATTTGTATTTTTTTAAATAATTTGAGACTTTTCTTTTAAAGTTTGGCGGAAAACAGAAAGACGTGTTTTTGAAAAATGTCCACTTTTGACAATAATGTTATTTTTATGCATGTTTTGCTTAAGATAAATTTCAAAATTCTCCGTTTATACTTCTTATTATCGTTCGAATTATCTGAACGAAAGCAGATAGGTTGATGATTATAAGAACGTGATTTATTTTTCAGTTTTTATGGCAGTTATTTTTAAATTAATAATTCTCATGAGGGAAGCTGAGAAAACATACGACGAACGTTAAGTGTGTTTAGATTCAATACTTGCAAAAATAAATACTTACAAACTTACTTATGAAAATAAATACTTACTTATGAAAAAATTTATTATGTCCTGTAAATTTTCACTTTCGTGCATGCTCTCCTGGAAAACTGTTAATTTAAATAACTGGCCACTGGCAAATTTCCTGATCAAACAGCAAACCTTCACTCGGCATATGCTGAAAAGCATTTTTATAATTTTATTGCTATCTATATATTACTGTTTCTGGGTAGTTTTTAACATTCAAGTAACTCTTGCCGCCCTGATCGGAACAGTGTTTAGCAGTAATGACTGCCATATCGTTGCTCACAGGTTCCATGCTTAGAGAAAGCATGAATACTCATATAGTATCTTGAGGCATGGAGGCATTTAAAATATTATCGAGCCGAACGTCCTCACGATAGGTTAGCCGAAGATGATAAACAGTAAGAGACAACTGGATCCGATCGCCTCAGTTTTCTCCATCACAAACTGGGATGCAGGTGGTCAGAGTCATACTGTCTCCTGTGAAGTACCTCACATCTTGGCCAACAAACAAAGCTCTCTTCCTGTTGCCCATAATTAATTCGTGGACCTGCTCTGCTGAGTAAAATATCTTAAGATCAGGAGGTTAAGTAAGAACAACTACTTCAGCACTGCAGTGGTCAGGTTATAACACGAGTGGAAGCCCGGCATTTTTTGTTGCTTCTGCAACTAAGTATTCCAGAAGTGGACTTATTACGTAGAAGAGCATCAAGGTAATTCGAGAATGAATCAGCTGGTGATAAAGTAATGAACTGGAACTGTTGACATAAACCTAACTGTAATGTTTAACTGTATGTTTTACAATACTCAAATTAAAGCCTCTGTGGACAGACCAGTTTGAGAAACTGGCCAGGAGGGTCTAACTAGAAGTAAACTCTAGTCTGCAGTGAAGGTAGAGAATGGGGTTGCCTTTGCCGTATGCATATACATTGAAACCTAAGAAAGAATACTGAAAATATCATAAAACAAACAAAATCTGGAATTGATGGAGTGCTTATGCTTATGTGGCCAAAGCTTTTGGCCTTAATAAGGTCGCTGATATAACGCCACATTACGTGCACAATTTCAAGTAGCATCCCTTGGAGAAAAAACTGAAACAGGAAGAAAAGGGGAAACCGAAGTTCCGCATTGCAGGGTTTATCTGGTATGTTATTTCGGAGGTCTAGTAAGTAGAATTAGCAGAATCCAACTCTTGGTATGATTTCTGTAATTTCCATGCCTAGCTTTAATTTCTGCCAGAAACACAACAAGTAACGCCTTTATAATTGCTGCTACATAAGTTACGATACGTCATAGTTTTGTTTTCCAATGCACTTTAACTCAACTGCTTAGTCTTCTACGATTTCTGGATAATATTATATATTCGTAGTTATAAAATAACAGCACACTTGTCAAACAAAATATTTCCAAGTTCTTGCGCCCGCATTTATGTAGTGCATTTTGCATAAATACATAGCAAGTAAATCTAGACAAAGGCAACTGATAAATCACTCACTGCACATGTTAAAAAATTAATGTAACAGCAAGTATAGTGCAGTATACATTTTAATCGGTGCAATACGTAAATTAACAGCTACAGTACAGTAATGCAAATGAGAATGACAGAGGCAAATAAGATTATGATGTGTTAATTTACTAAACGTCAACTTAGTCGTTAACAACTACCCTATCTAAATACTTTTATCTTTATATATTTAATAGGATAAGTTAGTTAACTCTTTTAAGTATAACTGTACTAAATTTAAAATGTATTTCGCATTTGCACTACTATGATAGAAAAATAAAATTCCAATTTATTACAATATTGTTATTACACTCTCTTCAAAGCAGTCTCCTGTGACTACACTGGACGTACGCTAACGTTTTTTCCAATCCTCGAAACATGTTTCAAATACGTTTTTCTGAAATCCTTCAGGATTCGCCGCGAATATTCTTTTATTCCATCAATGGGGCTGGACATGAAGCGTCATAAGGCTGGACACGAAGAGACATTTTTAATAATGAAAGTCACACGGTGCCGTATCAAATAAATGTGGAGCTTGCGGAGCTGTATTTGCTAAGTTTGGGTTAAAAATTGACGAATAACAAGAGTATAGTGAGAAGGTGTGTGTTCATGATAAGAAATTCATGAGTTGTTTCTCTGTAGTTGAGGTACTTTTTTTTAGTTTTTCCTCGCGAACGCCATAAATACTCAAACACTATTCTCTTTTAAGAGTTTGGCAGATTAGTAGAAATTCATTCTATACATCACGGCAGTCGAAGAAAATAGTCAGTATTTGCTTGACGTTTAAAGAACTATGATGTGCTCTTACCACCGGCTTTGTTCTCATTTCGAGCGCCAATTATTTAATCGTTGAACTGTTTCTATAGTAAAAACATAGATATTTGTTTCATCATTCTGAAATGTTTTAAAGATTCATGTTAGCTAAAGTAGTAGCACTTGGGTTACATGAACGCGTTGTAAATCTACACTCATGGACAAAAAAATTAGCGCACCAAGAAGGAGTCGTCAAAATGAAACGAAATTTTACATACGTAATGACTGCTTTGATATAAGTAAATGATAAGGAAATCAAAGAAAAAGGATAATTTATTTGAGAGAAAAAGGCAAAAGAACGGAGGAGTTAATACTCTGTTGGAGCCCCTGTAGCGCGAATGCACGATTCGATACGATTGGGCATTGAGTCATACAAGTTCTGTATGATGTCTTGAGACATTTCGTCCCATATTGGCTGTAACCTTGCCTCTAGTTCGTTCAAACTCGTGGGATGCCCAACTCGTCGTTACAAATGATCCCAGATATGCTTGATTGGAGACAAATCTGGGGATCGGCTAGGCCAAGGAAGGGTAGTAACAGTGCGGAGACAGTCTTTTGACACCCTTGCCGTATGAGGCCGAGCATTGTCTTGTTGAAAGATGGCTTCTGGGAGCCGTTGCATGAGTGGCAACACATGTGGTTGCAGGATTTCATGAACATATCGCTGGGCTGTCATGGTGCCACGCAACAATACTAGGGGTGACCGTGTATTGTAAGCAATGGCACTCTTTACCATCACACCAGCTGTGGGAGCGATGTGTCGCTGTACAGCAAAGGCAGGATTGAGACGTTCACCACGGGCTCTCTACACACGAACACGATTTTCATCACTGCCGAGATTGAATCTGGATTCGTCGCTAAAGACGACCTGGTTCCATTCCGCTGCAGTCCAGTTTCCTCGTGCTCGACACCACTCCAAACGAAGGCGTCGATGGGTGGGCATCAAGGACAGCACACGTAATGGGTGCCGCGATACCAATTGTCCTTCTGCCAGGCGCCTTCGTATGGTTCGAGAAGATACAGGGGCCCCTAGTGAAGGTGCTACCTGTGCCTGGATGGCGGCCGATGAAGCAGCTGGCTGTACGCGTGCATTTCTTACGATGTGGCGGTCTTCTCGACGACTGGTCTGTCGAGGGCGTCCTGAGCCTGGTCTTCGTGTACATGACATCTATCGAGTCCACGGGTCCCAACACCTCCTCACAACTCAATCAGAGCAGCCTAATTGACGAGCTACTCGCCTAGCTGACGACCCAGCTTCCATCATCCCGACGATTCTCCCTCTCAAACTGCGACAACTGCTCATATTGTCTTCAAACACGGCGTAATGGCATGTCTACCTCAGCTCTTCCTTTGTAAATGATTCAGCACACTCTAATCATTTGCATATTTCCCCGAAATGTACTTTCATTGCAAGTTTCGTTACGATCCCGCAATTATTTCTTGGTGCGCTAATTTTTTTGTCCATGAGTGTATATTAAGACTTAAATTTTGCTCATTAGTGTAAATTGGATTGTCTATCGAAGCGTGGTTCATCTTCATAATTTAGCATTTTATATCAAACGACTTTTTTAGAGTGATATTTTTAAAAGATTTATTTACGGCATTTCAAATATTTTTGTAGCAGGAATTTCGAAACAAAATTCAGTGTATTTACTTTGCTTCATTGCATTCCCCAGTTTTAAAAATCGGAAGTTTTTTGGAACATTTCAAACGTTTCTGTAGCATAAACTCCGAAACAAAACTCAGTGTATGATGTTTGGCCACATACATTCGCCATTTTTAAAAACTGCTGCAGCAAAAATTCTTTATTCGTTAAGCATAAATTTATGTGCGAAGAGTAAAAAGAAAGAATTATGGATTGCTGCCAGATGAAACTCGCAACTTCAAAACTCTACAAGCGATTTTTTACATATGCATATTCTAAATGAATCATCTCTTTTGCTTTTTGATAGCTAATTAACACGCATCCGTAGAGTTTTAAACAATTTGTGTTCGAAACTGTGTAAGATGCTGATCATTGTGTGTCATTTCTGTGTTGTTGAATAAATAACATATACTATACGCATGGCAAAACTTCTTTCATTTGTTGAGCTCAAGATGGTAATCGCTATTTAGTTACCGTTTAAAATTTAGATATTTTCTTATAGGCTCTATATCGACCAATTAACCGGAACTAGTCATAAATTCTTAGCAACGCATTCAGAAAACAGTTTAAATTATAAGAAAGAATTAAAACAACACGAATTACACTTTTTTTACTTAGGCTAACAGAATTTGATGCTCTGTGTTTAAACTTAAATATTTTCAGAAGTTTATCCTGAAAATATATTTATTTTTGGAATTTTAATATTATATATCTGAGTTGTCACTTTTTGCTAGTTAAAAATTACCAATTGCTTTTCTTTTATGATTTAGATTATCGAAAAATGACAGGTTTTTAGTTTTTATTATCGATTAAGAGAACACAGTAAATGCATTCACTGTTTACCTCCTCAGTAATAATTAACCGTTAGTTAAAAATTAGTTAATTTGTTTTGAAAAGGTCCAAATTAATGGAATGCAAGATTGCCGGAATATTTTATAATAAGGAATGAAAAATCCCAAGTGTGTCTTATTAGTTGATTTTTCCTTTCATTAATTAGTTAAATTAATTTTAATGTTGAAAGTTAGACATAATTAAATAAGAAGGTTCGTTTTAATAAAATGACAAGGGGAATTTTTTGAAAAGTGAGAAAATATATGTACTGTAAACTGAAGGAGAAGGGTGATAGAGATGTCCTCATATGATCATCATTTACAAATTTTATGTCAGCAATGATTTTGCTGAATATGTATATCCATATTAACGATTTATGTAATTATAAAAATTTGACATTTTATTACTTGCAAATTGAGATTTTTATTGTTTAATGCAGCAAAAAACTAATTTGCATTATTTTGTATCTTTTTCAGCTCTGCTTTTGCTGTACGATGTTACAAATAAATCCAGCTTCGACAACACGAGGGTGAGTGAAATATTACTTTCAATAGTAATTCTGTGTCTTATAATGTATTTCATAAAATAGAAAAATTATAGCAAATGGAATTGCGGTGAGAAAATTTAATTATAAGTTTCTTATATTGTTAAAAAAATATTTCTAATAGACCATTCAGTGCTTTGAAGCTATAATTCTCACGAATTCTTGGTCTGTCGTATGTTGCCAATTTACAGAATCCTTTATTTTATATAATTAAGCCTTTTTTATTTTTTTCATAATAAATATCCATATTTTATAATTAGGTACAATTATTTGATGCCAATGAAAATACGCTTACTAACAATCCTTTAAAAAACCTAATTTTAATTTTGCGTCTTAAAGGTACGGTGAAAATTATTAATAACATAAATAAAACATTTAATAACATTTTCCTTTTTTCTGCTATAAATAAATAATCATGTAATAACTTTGTGAGAATTTGCTATCAGTTTAATGAAAGGAGTGCTAAAAATTTGTCGATACTGAATGTTTGGCTATAGGTATTGAATTTTCGTCTTTAGGTATTGAATGGCTATAGATATGGTATAGATATGTATTCTTTTTTAATTTATTGTAGATTTTTTTGTTTATTTATTTTTTAGTAATTTTTGTACAGCTATTGAATGTTTGTTTGTCGTATATTTACTCTGATTTTAAATCTGGAGTCAGTTTTTCTATTTCTGTGTAGTTAGTTCATATTTTATTCGTCAAAACTTCCAATTCGGAGTCGACTGACTTTGGATTTGCCAGGGCAGCTGAAGTAGAAGCGGCGATATACCCTCTATAAGAATTTTGGTGGTGGTTTTGTTATCTTGACAATGATCTCTTGATGATGCTTACAGCATTTTTGAAATTTCGAATAAGGCATGTTATCAAAGCACTACCAGCGACTTTTCATTAAACTTCCAGAATCGCTTACTTTTTCCCTTGATCAACTTTATATATGAAGTTCTGAGCTGCTGTGAATCAGGTGGATCTGGATTTTTTATCTGTTTGACAGAGCTGAGCTTTCTGCTCGATGATGAATGCTTTTACACTTTGCTCTGCGAGCAGCTTTAGTCATCCGAGACATTCGTCAAGTGTTAAAAAGAATTTTCCCTTATCCTCTGTTTTATCCTTGGGCTGTTAATAGCTATTTACCTTCTTGTGGTTAGTGGAAGCCCTGAAAGTATCGAGTTCGTATTCGGAGAGCATTTGTAATTTCTAGCATCTTTGGTAAAGTTGAGGCATTTGAAGTCCAAACGTGCGAAAGGATTGTTGAGGAGACGGATGATAGAAGAAGAGAGTTAGGAGATCTTCAGATTCCATTCCTCGAAATATTCTTGATCAGAACTAGAAGGAAGAATCATATAGTTCTCGTGTAATTTATCTCTATCGAATAATTCAACCAAATTCATTATCTGCCACCAGAGCCAGGATACTCTAATCGTTTCTAAATTGAAATTATGAAGACGTGCAAAAGAATTCCGCTAATTTGAATATTAAATTAGAATACTATGTCGTCCTTAGACATTCAACTAATGAAGCTAGAGAACGCCTTACTATCATGACACCTTTTTCTGGACTATTAAACGAGTGACTGAATACCTCTTCATTGTTTCAACCACGCGTAACTTATTTACGAGCCAATTTCTCTTAACTACCTATCAAGATATTTCTTCTCGGACTTAAAGTGTTTTTGCCATTACGAAAAATACCTTTGGCAATGATGGTAGCAAAATTACTCCATCCTGTTGCAAACTAAATTAAAATATATCATTATATTTTATTTTATCATAAAATGTATTCTGATATTCCTTTCTTTTTTAATTATTTTTCTCTCAATTAATTTATAAGACTATACCACGATAAACTGAAGTCAATAAATTGTATTTTATTATTTTAATTAGTAATGCGTTCAAGTGCTGTTCAGGTGGATTCTATTTAATTCCTAAGCCGCGGGACATTATTCTTTCCTTAAGATTATTCTTTCCTTAAAAGAATGAAATCATTAAATCCTCCACAAAGATATGTTTTTATATAATGTATACTATTCTTTCTACAGAAAATCTTTTCTTAATTATATTCCTAATTATCTTGCAGTCCTTGAGTGTTCCGAACATCATTATTTGACCGGAGGCAGCTTGTTAAATATAAACTAAGTAGCAAGCAGAGACGAGATATTTTATAATGGCTTAGTCTAAATAGTTGTAGGGGATATGTATATAGTCTTAATTTCTGTTATTTAAAGGCTACTGCATTATTCATCATTTTGAATTAGTTATTAATTATTATGTTTTAGCAGAGCTAAAAATATCCATTTTTAGAGGATGGAGAGTACTTTTTAAAAACCTGGTTTTGAGGGTTTTAATATTTTATGAATTTTAGTATATTCCTTTAATATATTTCTCTCATAGAATATTAGGTACACATACATTTTCACGTTAATATGCTATTTTAATTTAAATTTCCGAAGTTTATATTTCGTTATTTTTTTACTTCTTTGCGAAACAAAGTAATGTTAAAAATACTGAGCAATTAAAGTGCAAATTATAACTTAAGACCCTCGGACCCGTCCTCCAGAGCGCTCTCTCTCAAAACTGGGGGAAGAACTGAAGCGTGACCTTCGGGAATTTTATTCTTCAGTTTTCCGTGGCTAAAGTCGGGCTGTTACCTATTTGGTGTTAAAGGCCAACGGGACGCATATTTAACTTTCTTGCCACGATGAGTGTTGTGGGCTTGTGCTGACCACTGTCAGACAAGTAAAACTAGTAACAACAACAACATAAAAAACAAAAATTACTTGAAGCCGTTATCAGTGATAAAATACCAGAAATGTGTGTTAATAACAACTGTTAGACTTATTAAGCAAAAGCAAACTATAAAATGTGCAAAAAAGAATCACAGTATAACGATGATTTTTTGCATAGTAGAATAGCTAAACTTGTAAGACGTGAAAGACGAACTGAGAAAAAATTCCTATAAACATTAATTCTCAAATTAAAATGTAATATACTCGCAAAATTAAAATGTCACGAAATTGAATTTTAAGAGTGAAACGATTGACTTTTCATTGAAATTTACGTTTGATAAAATATTTATTAAACCATTTTTTCGCCTTCATAACGTACAAAATATCATAAGCATAGCAATCGCAAAGTGGAAAAAGGAATTTTTTTTAAATTATGTTTATTGCGATAAATACCGCCAAGTCAAAGAGTTTTCCATGGTGTGGTGATAATTATTTTACGAAATAAAAATCTGAAATAGAATTTAGTAATATTTTCAATACGAAGAGTTTAGTTTTAACTTTTCAATGTGCAGAACACGGTGTTCTTAAAGTCTATTTTCAAAACATTTTACTGCTGTTATTGCTACAGCAATAATAATTAATAGTCATTTAACATTAAAAAACACTAAATTGTGAGTAAAAAGATTCTTGAAATATCGAATAATCCATGTTCGTGCTGGTAAGCGAAACTCTAGCATCAAAGTTATTATAATTTGATTGATTATATTTCCGTACTATCTGAAGGAAAAAAAATTCTGAAATACTTTACTCGATAATACAAGCAGTATTTTATTTTAAAAGGAGTATTACTTCCGCTTATAAAAACTTGAGTCATCTCTTAAGATAAAGTATTATTTTTTTATTTTTTAATAACTATTTCTTGGTAATGTTTAAGAATTTTCGCGAAGGAACTTTAACTCGGTTTAATTCTAAAGAAAAATTTAAATATACACTTCAAGAACTTTGGCAGCACTCTTGCAATGTTTACTTCTGACAGCTGATGTATATGTGTCATGCTTTGCTCTTGTGGATTTAGATAACACCTGTTTTTAAAGAATGGGTTGTTTTTGCTTCCGAAGTTTTTCTGTTTATTCAGCTGTAATCTAACATTTAGGAATGTTAAAATTTTAAAAGAAAGATCTGTGGCATGAAGCTTAACATTGATTATTTCAGCTTCCTATTACATTTACAGAACGAAATTTGCTGTGAAACAAATTGGAAGAAAAGCATGTCAATGTACGAATGAAATTATAACTAAAAAAGCAACCTTAGTCTAACGTAAATTTTGAATAAAACTTTTTTCAGTTTGAAAAGCGATCAAACAAGGTCCCTCATCCCGAGGAAACAAAACTCAGCAATTAAGAAAATGGCGCTCGAAAGGTGTAACTCGAAAGGTTAAAATGTTTACTGTTTCCCTGGATTTTAGTGATGCTTTACGTCCTGAATTTGTATAGACGGTTAAACAATAACATTTGAGTATTTGGCGCCGTTTACGCGAAACAATTCGTAGAAAATTACTTGAATTGGGGTGAGATAACTCGTGTATTTTATACCAGGATAATATACCTGCTCACAAGGCAGTTGTTCATGGATTTTTAGCCAAAACATTCATCAAATACAGCTGCTGAAGCTCCATATTCATCTGATATGACACCCTGTAATTTTTATCATATTGTCACGCTTTCAGCTGCTGCTCCGTAGTCTTCCTTTGAATCTATTTATGCAGTTAAAGAAAATTCGCTTCCGTGCTGAAGGAGTTTCGTAATGGTTTATTTTTTTTAAATAATTACGGCAAAGTCTGTAAGGCTGTCTGCCAAAGGAAAGGGATGCCTTCGTAGAGGACTTTCTGAGGGAAACTAGCTCGTATACACGTTACACATGGGGAAAACCATGTGCGACGTGTATACATTCAATGAGATTCGAATCTTGGACCGAACTACCAGTGTTCAGCTACTTTACCGCTCTGCTGCTGGTGGATTGTTTCATAAAATGACCTTATAGTATGTTTCGAGGAAAATAAATGTTAACACAAAAGCATTGAAGTGGAGAGAATTTACTTCGAAGGGAGTGTAATAAACATTAGTCAAAAAATTTAAATCTTGTGCTTTCTGGAATCATTCTTGATATTTTTTATCATAGTAACACATTTTTCTAAATCGTAGTAAACCGTTAGCTTCTAATGTCCCTTTTCCAAACGCTTTTGCCCGCAGAAAGCTATTTATCGGCTTTTTAGCCCTCTTACTAATTTTTTTCCCTCGACATTTTATCTTCCAGTTTTCTTAGCGTCAGCGATTTATTAATATGAAGATTAATATTCGAACGTCGTAATAATTAGATATTTTTTATGCATAACATTGTCAGCAACTCACGTAATGTGCATTATTTTAAATACTGTAGGAGAGCAAAAAAAAAAGGTTTATGTCGCGCGTTATTTATATGCAAAGTTAAAAGCTTTACGAGAATTTTTTGCAGTCTCTATCAGCTGAAACGTTTTTTTCTCCGAGGAAACTTAAAAGCATTTTCTAGTCTCAGAGTTCCTATATAAAAAGCATTATAATTATATTTCATGGTATTTTACTGCGATTAATAAATTAGAGATTTAGTCATCCAAAAATGATTGTTTATATTCCTTTTTTTTACGTCACTTAAAAGAATTTTTTCACTTGGAATAAAACATTTCACTCATTTTTTAAACTATTACAGTAAAAAATTAATGAAGGTGAAATTATACTTCAGTTTTGTGACAAATGATTTGAATATTGGTGCAATAACTCATGTTCTGTGTCAGATGAGTTCAATTTCGTACAGTATTGCATATCAGGAATATATTAATATGCGATATAAAAGTCAGGCCTTCTGACTTCTGATTCGGCAACGTTTTTAGCACTTTAGGTTTAAAAATCATTGTTATTTCAAAAACTACTTTTACAGTTTCTTACACTGATAAGACTTTAATAAAATGCAAATAACTTTTTTTTCGGTCTTAATATCTCTGAAGGATGTTATTGTTTTTATGTAGTAAATTTTTCCCATTAGAAATAAAGATCGCAAATTTTTTTCAGTGGATCAAACTTAAGATCTTTCATTTACATTCCGTATATAAATGTGTAGTTTTCAACAGCATATTAAAGCCAACCAGCTTCAATAGCATAGCATAGCCAGTATTCTAATTTTATGTATATAAGATTTTGTACCATGCGATTTTAACGTTATATATAACATCAATTGTAAAATCTCTAACTTTGCATCTTTTAAGTAGTTGCCGTCTGCGTCAAAATTAAAATCGAATACTATTGATAAAATTGCACTGTAAAATATAGATTTCACTTTTTCTATATATTCCGTTTTTTTTAATTATACGGAAATTTTATTATATCAAATAATTTTTTGCAAGAATTAAATCCTTTTTCAGATTTCAGTATTTTCCTCTTGATGTCATTTTACGTGGATGAAAACAAGCGGAGAAACAAACGTCAAAGCTTTAAAAATGAATTGCTTTTCTTTTCGAACCGAAGCTTAGTTTTTAACTGCATTTAAATATAAAGATTTTATTTCTCAACTGTATACACTAGCATTTTTAATTATTTCCTGCTAATTTCCCTTTTCAAGAGTTAGATTGTAATCTAAAGTTTTCAAAATACACTTTTTTAACCATCAACAAGATGCATTGCTGTAATTATCCAAAATGGGCTCCAAATATTGCTATATTCCAAAATAGACTTTGATCTTCTGATAACTGGTTACATTGGAATGGTTTTCAATCATTTTGTCTCCAACAGAGCCAATACTGATTCCTATGCAAATTGTTTCATAAATTTTGTCGCTTTATAGCTTAGCTTAAATATGAACTATTGTAAAGCAATTTTAATCAAAACATTTAATTAGAATTAGAACTAGAACTGAAGACTTAAATAACTGTTATTGAAATGGTTTTTACTTATTACTCACAGTCCTGCTGTTTTCACATGAATCAAAAATTGCAAAAAATGTAATGTTACTGTATTTTTCGCTGCGATACGCTTATTTTAACGTATATATAAAATGTATTAATATAAATTATTTCAGGGTAATGAAAAACATCTACCAAAAACGCAAAAGGCACAATAAGATCTAAATAAGCAGATTTTGTAATGAAAGTTTTGTACCGAAATGGCACGTAGAAGTCTTACAAGGCATTTTCATGGCGTAAATTGTCGTTATTCGTGAGTATTTGTAGCAGTATGCATCACAACATGAACGGAAATGCATGTGGCGAGCTCTGCCACATGCATTTCCATCCATGTTGTGATGTATTCTTTGTATAATGATGCATACTGCTTGAAATCCGCACGGAGAGTGTCGATTTATATTAGCAGAACGCTGAATCTAAGCCTAACAGCGCTGTGTGCCACCTCACTTACATTCCATTTCAAAATCTGCTTATTTTGATTCCTTCTACATTTCTGTCAGATATTTTTTATAATCGCCTTGTAGAAATATCTGGATAAAATATGTATCAGTGTCCAGTGTAATACAAAATCACTACATTCCGATATTTTTCATTTTAATTTAGTCTTTTTGAAAATGATAGGTGATTCATCGCAATATTTAGAATCGATAATTATGTTGTTCTGTTGCCACAAAATGAGAAAAACACGGTTAATACAGCGAAAGATTTGTGTATTCATTAGTTAACGAATAGTTAGAGGGCAATTTTTTATTTATTTAGTAGAATACGGCAAAACATACGAATTGCTCTCTAGGACAGACATACCTTGCTGGAGGACTTTCTAAAAGTTTCTAGTTGGGCTGGTATGCGAGCCAGGCTCAAACTGCCAGTTTTTATTGGTTTTTCCGAAGCCACTCCGTTAATACTTCAAAGTTGGTATATAACGTTTCGTAACGTAGATTTTAATGTAGATATGATAGATACCTTGGTAGGCCGACTAAGATTACTGATAGCCAGACGTTTACATTAATTAGAAATCATCCACATTACACAACACAGCAGATTGCTAATATTTTGATAATATCAACATCCAGCGCTGAACTGCGTATACAGCAGCTTAGAATAATTATTACTTGGTATCATATTTAAGCTAACCCAGTATATCAAGGTAAATCCTTTAGGAATTTTTGATAAATCCCTAAATTCTAAGTGCTCGAGAACATTCGTATTTTATGCTTTACTAGCTTTTACCTGCAGCTTCGCTCGCGTTGATGTCCTTAAATAAGTTTCAAAGACTATTGAAAAGAAAATAAAATAATTGGATTTTTTTTTCTTATTGCCTGATCGGGATAATCAGGATAAATTTTAGTTACTAATACTTATTTTTTAAGTTAAAAATACACTCCGCGTAAAATTTCAGTTAATAATTTAGCTGAAATTCAGCGCTGGCTTATTAACAGCGTTGATGTCCTTAAATGAGTTTCAACTCTACGTGAATTTTAAAAATACACTCTACATAAAATTTCGGTAAATACTGCCCGTCTTCAATACCTATAGGCGACGGATATTTTATATTTACGTGGAATGTATCGCCACGAAATCTTGTAAAACTGCTACGTATATTTCCTAATGACTGAAAAATGTTTGTGAAAGAAGAGGTAAAAGCCGAAAACCTTGAAGGATTTTAAATAATAAATTAAATAAATAAAAATTAATAAGCGCTTAATTAATAAATGTTACGTTTTCATGCCTTAATTTACTGATCATCAAGAAATTTTCAAGAAATATATTTTATATATTAGAAAAGGTTAAAAATGTTTGCGTGGTTTAAGTCACGCACTTGCGCGCGCAGACAAACTTTTACCAAAGCTGTATGTAAGTAAAGCGTCGGCACTCCCATACTATAACATGACGCCAAATTGCAGCGCCAATCCACTGCAGTGGTGGCGATGTAAACTAAATCTCTTCCCCTTCTCCTTTCCCCTGCAGTGACGTCATGGAGGTTGGAAGTAAGATGGAGAAGCCGCAATAAGTTTTGACACGATTGGATGTAAATACATATTTTGCAATTGCGTCGTAATTATATATATAAATGTATATATTTTCTATTTGTACAGTATTTCAGAGTCCTAAGTATACGAAAAGAATACATTTTTAAGGAAAGTTTATTGTTATTAACATTAAAATTATGCATTATTTCTTCTCCACTTACAGCGCTTCTACCTAAAATACTTTCTCAAATTTGACATGATTTTTTTAGCTTCTGAGGCATCTTTTAAATGAAAAAAATCTAAGTCAATTTGTAATTAATGCTCAATTCGGTCCATTTCAAATTAGCGCTCTAATACATTAAATAGTACATAACTTTCTCTGAATATTTCTGAAAGGGAATAAAATAAAAGATTTTTGAAAATATTGTTTAGAACATGTACCTGCGTTATTATAAAATATAGGGGAATAATTCTTTTAAATATCATATTTTTTTACCTTTAATTTCAACAATACATATCCTAAAACTCTTCTTTATTACTTCCTTAAGTACGCATCGTCTCAAGGAAACGTGTAGAATGTATTCCATCAGATTTCGACGAAATCTTACTCTTGCAATCCTTAATCCGCAGTATCGATACTCCATTAGAGAAAATTTTTTAAAAAAATTGGTTCTGAAAAGAGCCTTTTGTAATTAAAAAGTACAAAATTAATAAGTTATAAATAAAACAACCAAAGCACGTTAGAAGCTAACAAGATTTCTGTAGAATCAAACAAACAACCAAATCACAACACCCAATGACTGAAAAGAAAAGGAGCATGCGCAATTTTACTGATTGTGTTTCCACATCGCCACCGCTACGAGCGCTGCGGTCGTTACGAAGCGGAATTTCTCCCATTGAAGTCAAAGAATCTGTAGATTCTTTGTTGAAGTGTCGACGCTTTACTTACATACAGCTTTGACTTTTACATCGTTTAACTTATAGTTATGAAGCATTCAACGTTTAATGTTTATAGAACGATAATCATTTTAAACTATAAAACCTATTATATAGCTTAAGTTTCAACGGATAAGTTACATTTTATAGCTTATAACCTTTTCTAACATATCAAAAATATTTCTTGAAAATTTCATGATGATCGGTTAAGTAATTAAGGCGTGAAAGCGTAACAAACAAACTCACATTCGCATTTATAATATTAGTTAGGATTAATGAACGAACTGAAACAGGAATCCGAACATATATGACAACCATTTGTTTGCGTCTTGGGCTTATGACAGAGCCATTTCCTACAAATTTTATAAAAGAGTAAAATCACTTGCATTAAAATGAACTTAACATGAATTATTTTAACTGTTGCTTACTAGGCTGTAATATCAGATTCATAGAACATCAAGATCAAATGAAATGTTTTTTAGCTTCCATTGAAAGAAATTCGTAACATTTCGGCTTAAGAATTCGAATACTTTGACGTAAGGAATTGAGTCAAAGATTATTTATTTTCTTTGGAATTTTGGCGACGGGGTTTCTTCCTGTCAAAACTTGTGTTCTTCCAAGACGACGGATGCTTCAAATTCAAGACAGCATTCGGGAGCTTTCAAAAAGTGTTTTTGTTCTGAAGTGTTTTCCTATCCTAACTTTAATCCTACATGAGAGGTTTTCGCAAGTGAAGTAATCAATGGGTTCCTTTTGTGCTAATACTTTCTAAAGCTCTAACTGCTACTCAAGATTGATGATTAAGGAGTTGCATTTTATGTAATCCTGCCATCGTCTTCTTAAGGACGCCTATGCCTTTATAAATAAAATTGGTTTATTTTTACTCAATGATTTATGAAGAGAAGAAGGCTTCGAGTAAAATAAATACTTTTAAATAAGTATATGGATTTCTATTTGTATTAGAGGATACAAATGAAGATCATTAACGAGAAAAATCAAATTATGATTGAATGAGAAAGATAAAAGTTGTGTGGGTGCTCATGGTGGATGGAATCATTTTTATTTTAAAACACTTTGCAAAGACCTAGATAAAAAAAAAGTATTCGTGTAATTTCATCTAAGTAATTTTGTTAATTCATTAGTATCAGGTATTTGAAACTGGACTTTTTGAGCTTGTCTTTCGGTAAGTTTAAAACTTCAAAGTTTATTTCTCAGTTCAAAAATCTTCATAAAATACCAAAAATAAAAAGTGTTGAATAACATTCCCCTAACTTGGATTTACTATATTGGATTTGTTATAATAATTTCTAAGAGATCTCTATTTAAAAATTTAAATGTAATAGCAATGGAAGTGTTTCAAAGCGTGTAAACTTTAATATACAAAGTGTGTTTAAATTTTAATTGAATTTTTTAATGAAAAAAAAATTCCGACCCAAAAATCCCAAGCACAAGAGACGGCGCCAATCACGCCAAACCATCGAGCCACGTTCCCTTTCGAATTGACACTCGCTTCGCGCAAGCCTGAACGTTGCAAGGCCATTACTTCTCAGTTTTTAAACAAAGCGCCATATCGTGGCCATTAACACATTTTTTTTTAGACCGGTAAGATTCCATAACTTTGGAAATATTCAACAGCATGCTCTTTTGTAATAGGCAGGTCCCAAGTTTTGATAATTTTTTTTCGAAAATGCGTGATAGAAGAACAAAAAAGAGTCTTTACTCATTAATAATAACTAACACATGTAATCAAGGTTACACCAAACCCAGCATGTTTGAAGACGACTTTTCCATTTTTGGCGAAAAATCGCATAATTTGGCGTCTTCTCTTTAATAGGCAAAAAGGTCGACGGGTTTTTACGTAAGTACCAAAATGCCATATATTGTGGACTTCACTACATTTGTATCAGCTTTTATTGAGTGTGTTTCAGCTCTTTGTGTTTCTTGCTATGCTCAAAAATCGTCATCGATTTTAAACTAGTTCCCGATAAGCTATCGAGTTCAAACTTTGCACACACATTGTTTGTCGATGACAGTGCAATATGGCAAAATGAATTTTTTCAAAAATTCATTTCCATTTCTTTAATTTAAAAATCTTAGAAATGTAATGTTTGCACTTGCTCTATCTTATGAGATAGAGCCAAAAAATCTTAAATGAAATTTAGGTCAAGTTTTGATATAATTTCTCATTTTGTTTTTCGAATTTTCGACAATAACTTTATTTTTTCGACTATTTGACATCGATTGTTTTAAAATTTCATTATTAAAAATGTATGGGATAAAAGAATTAAAATTTTCGCTGATTATTAAAAAAACATTCAGCCCCTTTTAAAATAAGGATGATGGAAGGAAAAAAAGTTAATTGAACAATTTCCAAAATTTTTTTAAAAAATATTAGTCTGAAGCAGAAGGGAGGAAATCGGCTTTTCTTGGCTATCGTTTAGAGCAGGGGTTCCCAACCCTATGCCCACGGACAGCATGGCGCTCGCCGATCGTTTAACGTGTGCCCACCGCTCTGCGATCACAATAAAAAAGTTTTAGTTTTCAAATAAAATTTCATGTGAACGTTTTCTCACTTTTGATGAAATTGCCATTGCTTCCAACACAGATACCAGCAGAAAGCAAAATGCGACCGATCCCTTTTTTTTATGTGCATTTACCCAACTATTTATTTTACGTTTCTTGAGAACTTAATTAAAATTTAATTAACAAACTAAGCGATTTAAAAGTATCTCGACAACGTGCAAGATATTTAAAATATGACCAACGAAGTCGGCGATTTAAAAGAAATATTGTGTTGCCATTGTCCGAAATAAAGTAATTTTACCTTTCAAGTCCCAGTGTGTGGCTGTTCAAGAAAATGTAAGATATTTAATTTTTCTCTCAAATTTAATGTCTTTTATTGACAAAGAAACTAAGCGATTTAAAAGCAATAAACGCAATTTTTCGTTTTTATTATTATGAATTACTAGCTGAACCGGCAATAATTATTTTAGGCGATTGGTCGCTCAAGCGGCTAGCAAGTATATGCACATATCGCTATCCATAAACGATTTTAAACTCGGCTTATATAAGAGTTTTCAAATTTGGATATATTTGTTTCAGCTATATAGCAAAATCTTAGCATAAGGTAAATCTTTTATATAGAATTGTAGAGATATTAAGTTATTTCGGAAGCAGGAGACATGAAAATTGAGCAACGTCTTCGCCGGGAATCGAACCACGGATCTCTCGGTTACGCGTCGAGCTTGCTGACCACTACACCACGAAGGCATGCGAAGAAGGCAGGAGGAATACCTTATATACTCCCCCTTTCAAATGGCGACTGGGGTTTTGGGGACCCAATCGCCAAATCCCGGTGGTGGAGAATCATCAGCCACCACCTTTTTAGTTCGGGCGCCAGTGTAAAGACATTAGGTTATTTCGGAAGCAAGAGACATGAAAAATGAGCAACGCTTTCGCCGGGAATCGAACCACGGACCTCTCGGTTACGCGTCGAGCGTGCTGACCACTACATCACGAAGGCATGCGAAGAAGGCGAGAGAAAAGCCTTATAGAATATAAATTAGTGACTCAGACATAAAAACAGTATGAATATCTGCTTTGGTTTTTATTCCAGAAATGTATCTTTTGCAAACTTTAAGATTTCCATAAGCACTTTTTATGAACGAAGAAATAAACCTACCACTTGTTAGTTGCTGCCGAAAGTAAGAGAGAGAAGAAAATTTTGTTTGCCTGGAGGATAAATAAAATATTGTTTCCTCGTTACTACCGGGACCAGTCGTTTAGATATAACTGCAATGTGCAATTTCTTTTTACTATCCCACTGTTGTATAGTTTACAAATAATGCCATGCTCAAAGTAATCTTTTACTTCTTTTCCTCAAATCTCCGAGGAAGCAGAACAAATTTAATTTAAAGAGCTGAAGCTGGAGTTTTTACGCTAAAATGAACTTCGGTAACTTTTACTTCGGAAGTCATTTCTGCATGACTCTTTTTTTTTTCTTTCCTTTCAAGAACCTCAGAATACCGAGATTCACAAATTTTAATAGCTAAATTTTGCTGAAATGAAAGAAAAAAATATGTGAGGTTGCTTTGAAATATTTTTATTCTCCAAACTGTGACTAAATTTCTTTAAAATGTATGAAAATGATGGAAGTTTCAAGTATTTTTCTAGCTTTTGCTTTTCTAATTTTTTATGTTCGATGGAGTTTTTGCTTATTATATGGCCTATAAATTTATTTGAGAAATTCCACTTAAGTTTATCAACGAATTGCAAAATAGCACATAATCATTTTACTACGCCGCTTCGTAAATCCTCAGACTATTGACGAAACAGAAATGCAATAATATTTAATGAATAAGGATTTCAGAATAAATTCGATTTTTGATTCTTAATGTTGGGTCATCCCCTAAAAACCGTATAAATAAATAATGCGGTTTTTATACCTCTTTTATTTTTCAGAGCAAAGATAAACCAAATTATTTTTTATCTAACATATACGCTTCTTCATCAGCAGTTTACTATTGGATTTTGTTCGTCCAGGGTTTGCAAGGGTTCCTTGCCAAGCTCTACTGGTCTTCTTCCAGGCGAAGTTAATCCCCTAGGGCAGTGGTCACCAAACTCACGGAGCTTCTGAGCTACCAAACCATTTTTAAATCCTACTTTGAGCTATCAACCAAAAGAACTTAAAAAAAATCTTACATTTGTTTATTGCCTATAAAGTTACATTGCTAGTAAATATGAAATCAATTTTAATCAAACTGTATATAAAAAACAAACTGAAATTGGATTGTACATAAGAAAGAAACTGAAGTTTAGTTAATAAGAAATAAGAAATGTAGTAACAGATTTTTTTATGAAACTTTAATGGCAAGGATGAAACTCTTTTTTGTCATCAACAAGTTTTTAAATTTTGGGAGAGTAGGTAGTGGCTACTATTCGAATACAGTTGTTCAAGCGTTCATCAGTGATTCTGTTTTTCTACTTACTTTTAATAAATTTCATACTGGAAAAAGAAATCTCACAGAGATATGTAAAGCTGAATATTGCCTTCACTTTAAAATAAATAAGGGCAGAAATTGGATATTCTTCTTTAGGAGCAAGAGGCCAAGAGGCGCAAGAGGCGGTCTTCCACTCCTTTATTCATCATGAATGTTTGTTCTTCCTTCTTTGAAAAATCTCACCCACTGATGCAGTACAGCATCATTCATAATGTTTGGGCCATATATGGCACATAATTCACAATGAATGTCTGACGCTGACAGTTTGTTTTTTTCCCCAAAGAAATCATATTACCCCTCTTACCTCGCATTTGGCCGGATTTTCAATAGCAGTGCACATTTTGGCAGTACGACACTCTCACTAGGATAGCATGAATGTTACTGAATCACAGATTGCTTGATGTAAGAATGGTTGCGCTCCGCCCACTACTATTAGCTCCACGCCACAACGAAGATTAGTTTCCGAATTACCCTCTATTTACCTTACGCATGGGGGAGAGCAAGAAAATTCCCTTGCAGTCAGCGTGTTCGTCAGGATTTGAATCCTGTTCGAACTATCACCGTTTAGCGCTGCTACCGCTCGGCCACTCGTGGACCTTATTGAGATCCCGCCTGTAAAGACTATTTAGTTTCTTGAAGCAAGGGAATGTTAAAAAGCAAGTTGTATTGCTCGTTTAGACATTTCAAGTCAAGATGCATGAAAAATCAACTATGCTCTGGCTGGAATTCGAAGCATCGATTATTTACTTGTAAGGTTTTAGTTAAACTAACAAAGTTTTATTTTAATTTGCCTCTTTCTATCTGTTCTTATTTCAACTTCCCGTTAGAATAAGCGCGCGTTTCAGCTTTATGCTAATTTGAAGTGGAGCAAAGTTGCTATTTAAACGGTAGGTAGGAACCTCTCAGAGTGAGAGAGCTTTTAGTCTCAGACCACTGCTACTCTCTTCGACGTTCGCCTGACCAGCTAGTATTTAAATTTTAAGCCTTAGCGCTGTTACTCTATTACTTATTGAAATAAATCTAAGTGCGCTAGTATTACTTAAATCTTGCTACGCACCATTTAGTTTAGAGGCCAACCTCGCGTTTATAGCTCTGTGAGCAACGACTACTTAATTTCTAATTAGCTTTAGTTTAAATTATCTGATTGTTCAGTTTAGACCCAAGTGCGGTCATTATTTTCTGTATCCCTCTCGAGTTGGGAAGTGGCTGTATATAATTGTGGTTTAATAAAAGAGGATTTTAAATTCTTCTGGAGTGCAGTTCTTCTACCACTTAACTACAGTTTTCTACCACAGAACATAGCTGCATTCAGCTCCCTGTTCAAGATCAGGACTTAAAGTTTTCACGAAGATGTTCGCTAAGAATATGCACCGAACACTCAGTCCTGACAACTTGCCAAATGAACTTATTAAGCGCTAATACATACGAGGAAATGTGATAATTCATTATAGTTTCCCTCCACTCAAACGGCGACTGAGGCGAGACCCAGTCGAACAAATACAGATATCATCAATTATAATTCACTGTATTTCAGTTCTGATGTCACTGTGAAATTCCCAAAGACATTTAGGGCCAGAAAGCATGAAACCTCAGCTGCATCATCACCGGGAACAACGGATTTTCTACTTGTCGCACGTGTTAACTATTTACGCCAGAAGAGCAAGTGCAAAAGACTGCAACTATTCTTTACATTCTCTTCTATTTATTGAATGGAGGAGAGATACGAATCCCAGTTGCGCAAATCCAAATAATGAAGAATTATCACCCATCGTTCTTTTAGTTCTGGCGTCATTATAAAGACTTTTAGGATTTTTAAATTAGTATTGTCTTCGTTAGGATTGGAAACACGGCTCTTTGGGTGTCAGATGGGCAGCGTAACCATTTACAATACGATAGGATGCACGGAGAGATGGAGTAATTCATCACACTTTGATCTGCATTTTGAAATCTTCTCTTCCGTGCAATGTTTTCGCATGTTTCTGATAGTTAAGTTATCAAATGCATGGATTATGGATTATCATTTGCATACCGTTATGGATGCAAATAGGACATTTATTTTCCGATATCACCTACTATATATTTCAGAGATCAGAACAAGTAAACGCATTCGTACCAGGAAATTTCTCATAGAATTCCAGTTCTTATGCGAAGCTGTAACAAACCGTTTTATGTGAATCTGAGGTAAATAAATTCTTCTTTTATCCACTATGACGTAGTATGGGCTATATTTTTCTTATCAAATAGCAAATGCTTTAGCGAATAAATTAATTTATAACGTAATGGATGTACATATCTCTGCCATTCCATTCGCATTAAGAAAAACAACAGTACTTAGCAAAAACGTACTTATAGTCGTATATACCCTGCTGGCTACCCAAATTGCAACACCAAGAAAGACAAGAGATATCACAACAAAATTTACTTAGTAGATAACATGTTGACCATGTATCAAATGATTAAATTTATAGACTTCTGTGAAGTGTGGTTTCTTCTAGAATCAGTAGCCAGAGTAGCCGCTATTGTTGGAGATCACCACTGCCACACGCCTCGGCATTGATTCAAAGAGACTTTGGTTGTGTTCTTGGGGTACAGCAGACAAAGCAGCTTCCACACGCTGCCAAAGTTGATCTCGTGTGGCAGCTTGGGATGTAATCTGGGCCAATCGTTCAGCAGCCATGGACCATATGTTTTCTGTCGGCGAAAGATCCGCAGAGCGAAACGGCCAGGGAAGCAATTCAATCTGGCGATTGACGAAGAACCCTTGGACAATGCGTGCCACGTGTGATCGCGCATTATCCTGTTGAAATATGGCTGTGGGCAAGCCATGAAGGTAAAGGACAACTGGCTCCAACACCTCGGAGATGTAGCGCTGTCTGTTTAAAGTACAGGCAGTGCGTACTAGAGGACTGCGAGAGTGATATCCAATACCGCCTCATACCATAATACCCGGTGCAGGACCAGTGTGGCAGTGCATAACGCAGCTGTTCATCATCCTCTCTCCACGGTGTCTCCAGACTCGAATCCGACCATCGTGGTGTTACAGACAGAAGCGTGACTCGTCAGTAAAGACAATTTCATTCCATTCTGTCGTCCACATCCTTCTTTTATCGCACCATTGGCGGCGGATACGTCTGTGGTCCTGCGTGAAGGGTAGACGAAACAATGGACGTCTTGCGGATAGAGAACTCTGTTGTCTTGCGGATAGAGAACTCTGTCTCGAATGGTACGCGCAGACACTGGATGATACGTTCCAGACTGAATATGTTGTGCTATGCTTCGTGATGTGACTGAGCGATCCGTCACTGCCATGCGCACAATGTTCCTGTCATCACGTGAAGTGGTGCACTGAGGTGGATGCGATCGAACACGTCGGTCCGTCATACCCTCCTGCATCCAACGGTCACATATCCGCATTACAGTTGTTTGGTTTCATCCAACACGACTACCGATTTCCCTGAGAGATAATCCACACTCTCGGTATCTTTTCCTCTGTGGAACTCGGATACTTGATCAAACGATGATCGCTGTTTACTACGAGGCATAATTGATGTTTTTTTTTGAAAAAAACGACAAGAAAAACACAATTGCCAAACTTGAAATCGTCGAAAACTCCAAGCCTTAAATAGCGCTTTGAAGTGGCGCCACATGCGCTCGTGATGTGCGTCTGCGCTGAAATTCTAATCATTTGCATATCTCTCCTCTGCTAATGCATGTTGTAAATTACATGTTATTTGCATGCTTCCTTCAGGGTGTTGCATTTACGGTGGCCAGCAGTGTCTATTGCTGCGGCCTTTTGGATCAGCACAAGAATTTCACTAATGATCGTAGTGTACATTTTGTCGTTTTTCTGTTTGTTAACAGGTAACAGATGAAAGCGGGTCCGATGCTGAAACAGATATTAAATACTAATGCAGATATTATACAGATACATAGATGCTAAATACACTGTTACATACTACACAGATATTAAAAACGCTACACAGCTTCTAAAAACTATTACACAAATTCAGACACTAAATACACTACTACATACTAAGCCCACCAACGGCCGAGCGGTAAAGACGCTGAACACTGGTAGTTCGGTCCGAGGTTCGAATCCCGCGAATGGGCTGGCTGCATGGTCGTTTTCGTGGTTTTCCCCATGTGTAACGTGTATACGAGCCAGTTTCCCTTAGAAAGTCCTCCACGAAGGCATCCTTCCTTTTAGGCAGATAGCCCTCGTGTGCTTTGCCATAATTGAATAACCTAACCTAACCTATTACATACTACGCAGATACTAAATAGTAATATAGATACTCAGATACTATATTATACCGATAAACAGATACTATAGACATTATTATTTACTACATAGATATTAAATTCCGATGCACTTATTCTAAATACACTGATTCTAAATACTAATGCAAGATATTACGTAGATACACAGATACTGAATACATTATTATTACGCATATATTAAATACAAATACACTAATGCAAGTCTTTACACAAATTCACAAATACTAAATACGCGACTCCATACTACACTGAAACAGAAATACAGATACTACACAGTCCAGTCACATTAATGTGACCACCACGTACTTTCCATGTCAGAGTTAAATAACCAATCACAGAAGGCAGGTGGCAGCACAGTGCAGTTGAGCGTATATAAAGGGTGTGTGAGGGCTTCGGAAAACATTTCAATCGTTGGCGTAATGCAGAAACGAAGCGATTTATCCGACTTCCAAAAGGGCATGATCATTGGCTTTCGGGCCAAGGGTGGAAGCATTTCCGAAACGGCTGAGTTTGTGAACTGTTCGCGTGCCGCCGTGGTAAAAGTGTACCGTGCATGGCAAAATGGGACTGTCCAAAATCAGCGACGTGGCAAATGTGGTGCACCACGGGCCATAGATGACAGAGGCGAACGACGGTTGCGGAGATGCGTTCGGGCAGATAGACGGGCTACCTTTGAGCAACTGACCACCAAAATGAACCAAGGGGCTACCAAAAGTGTCTCCCAAAGTACTATTCAGCGAACATTGCTGCGTCTGGGCCTCCGAAGCAGACGCCTGGTTCGTGCACCTATGCTGACTGCTGTTCATCGACGGCGAAGGCTAGAATTTGCACGCCAGTACAGCAGCTGGACGTCCACTGAGTGGCGACAGGTTGCGTTTTCGGATGAATCGCGTTTTATGCTCCATCGGACAGATGGACGTTGGCGTATAAGGCGTGAAACCTCTGAAAGGAACCACCCTGCAACCATTGCCGGAACGGTCCAAGCTGGAGGCGGGAGCATTATGGTCTGGGGAATGTTTTCCTGGCATTCTCTAGGTTCACTGATCATTGTGGAAGGCACAATGGATCAATACAAGTACGCATCTGTCCTTGCGGACCATGTTCACCCCTACATGCGCATTGTTTTTCCTCAGGATGATGGCATCTTCCAGCAGGACAATGCGAGGTGCCATACAGCTGCCAGTGTACGTGCGTGGTTCGAAGAGCACCAGGATGAGTTTACCGTCCTCCCCTGGCCAGCAAACTCACCTGACTTAAACCCAATCGAGCATCTGTGGGACCATCTCGATCGAGTTGTTCGCGCCATGGATCCTCAACCGCGTAATCTAGCGCAGCTGGCCACGGCATTAGAGTCGGCATGGCTCAACATCCCAGAGAACACCTTCAGGGACCTATGTGACTCTCTTCCTGCACGTCTCGCAGCAGTCCGCTCTGCGAAAGGTGGTTATTCTGGCTTTTGACAGATGGTCACATTAATGTGACTGGACTGTGTATATTATATTGATAAACAACTACTATACACACTACTACTTGCTTCACAGATATTAAATGCTAATGCAGACACATCTGTTTGTTAACAGTATAACCATTAAGAAAGTAGAAAATTCATTCCTATTAGAATGTAAGTTTACCTTTAAATTTATTTTAGATGAGTTTCTTAAAAGCTTTTTTTTTACTTGACATCTTAAATTCAGTTAAAATTCATGCCCGTCATTCATGAATAATATCTTCGTTCACAATTATTAAAATATTTTATTTTTTTTATATAGGTTTTATATTTTATGGTGTTTTTTAACTCTCTATAATATTAAATTTGTAATTGGCTTACGATATAAACTTTCATTTCAATAATTGTTTTTTCCCTGCCCAAAAATCATCTTTTTTTTTCCTACGAAACATAACGTACTTTTTATTAAAATGTTGGATGGCGTAGCATTTTAAAGTGAATTTTAAAATAAGCAATATCTGAATAATACCAGAATGCAATGTCTAATGAATATGAAATGGAGAATAAACAGTGTCTAAATGCCTTACAAGCAATGCAAATAAATAAAGTTATACAGAACACCCATTGGGTTTAATAGCGGTTCTTTTATTGCACAACGAATTTTCGTCGATTATTAGAAGTATTATACACTTCCTGTCTGGGCCTTATGCAATCCGTTTGGCAGCATGCCTATTTGCAGAATTTAGCGACAATAACATTTCCCTCTAGCGGAATCCTAAGCACTGAAACTGTTCAGTAGCTAGCTACGATAGTGTCAGCAACACTTGTAAGAGTATTTTCTCTTTCCTTAGTGCGTGGCTTCGTGGTGTAATTGAAAATCGGCACAACTGCTTAGTAGTAACATGACACAATTGATTTAATACCAAGTTGGCTCAAAACCTCTCACCGGCGTAACAATTTAAATATCGGTAGCAGTAACGTAAAGTCGAGTAATCTCAATTTTGAGAGAGCTGGCGAACCTAGTAACGTGGCCACGACAGCCAGAAACACGCTGTGCCTTACAATCCAAAAATCTCAGTTTAAATATTCTGTTACTCAGTTACATTTCTCGTGAGCAAAAAGAAAAGAAATTATAGTGAAGGTCTAAATCATAATAATAACTGTTTAATAATTACCCTATATGTCTATTGATAAATAATGATTATTAATGATGGAACATGTAGCTTAATTCAGCGTGTTTTAAAATTGGACTGAACCTTCAGAATAATAAATCATCATTCTTTCATTATTGTACTATTCAAATTAGTGCTAGAATACGTTTCATATTGACGAACGAATCCTGTATTCAGGGCAATGATTAATCATTGTTTGGGTTTGATGAAAATATTATGAACTAAAGCTAAGTGCTGCTGTTAATCGGTAAACTTTCAGAATCATTAATTATTTTGTAAACCACTGTGGAATCATCTTGAAAATTTAGTCACGCTTTTCCTTCGTATTTGATAAGTGTATGTGCTGAACACTACATTGCAAGGGCACGTGGGAGGGAATTTTTAATTCCTTAACATTCCAACTTAAAATACTGCTGGGAAAGGAAGTGAGACCCAGGTATCAAACTCAAGCCAGAAGAACCAAAATGTAAATGCATATGCAATTAAATTAGTTCTATTTGTATATTTCTATGTTAAACAACAGTAACCACTTTACATCAAAATATCATAACGTTGGTAACTAAACGATACCATGACATTTATAGTATTTTTCAGTAGTAGCATTATAAGCCCATAGGCTTTTTTGATAAATGACAAATAACACTGAAATTATATAAAACGTACTTCATTAATTTTCAAGTTGTTTTGTAATTTAATTTTTCTTGCTTTTAACGAAGCAAAACAGACAGTAATGTTTTCACTTAATTCATGTTTTATAGAAAAAACAGTCGTGTTTAAAAGTTTTTTTAGTCTCCTTGTATGAAATAAAGGAAGTATTGTAATCGCGAAAATGTTCGGGTATCATATTTCAACGAAAATATCCATTTTGACCGCTTTCGAAACAATTCTTCCGATTGTTATAAGAAATTCTGAAGGTATACAACCATAAATGCCGTATATGAATAACACCAATAAGATATGATGTGAATTCTCTTAAAATTTATATTTGGGAACAGGCCTTTAAGGATATGTTTACGGTTTATGTTTTAATGGATGCAAAAATAACTTGAGATTAATTCTATCTGTTGAAAGTAGTATAAAAGCGAGCTCCTTATGAAAGAGACTTTATGATACAGTCTTTCATGTAAGACTAGCAATGGATTCAAACCGTCGCATGTTGCTTAAAGAGGATATTGCTGACAATGTGCAATTTATCGCTGCAAAGAGGAGGAGGAAATGTTCTGTTTATAGATCGAGTTCCGATTTGCTTTACAAATGGATTCTCAAAGACCATTCGTCCTAAGGAATGGTAATCTATCCTTATGTCACCAAAAGAAAAGTAATTTACTTGAAGCTGATGAGATAAAGATAGAAGAGCGAATATTTTCTTCTTGTGTTAAGCAAAGAACTAATTGCAATTCGAATTTCCAAATAAATTGCTTTCAGATTATGCACATCAATATAAAAATATGTTTTCATGTAGAATAGAGAGGAATTTGTAATAATAAACAGCAATGCTTACATAGTATATAGGTTTGATAAATGCACTACATACGACTGGATTGATTCGGTTATGGCAGAGCACATTAGTGGTATCTGTCTAAAGTTTGATTCGGTTTCGTTTTATTAAATTAGGGCAAAGCACTCGAAACCTAAGGAGAGGGTTGCCTTCGTAGGGGATTTCTACTCTGTATGCACGTTACACATGGGTAGGCTTGCCAGACGTCCCGGTTTGACCAGGACAGTCCCGATTTTCAAACAAAATCCCGGTGCGGTGTCCCGGCCGGTTTACTTCACGTCCCGGTACAAATTAAATTTGATTTTAAAGATGTGATTGTGAATAATTATGACCAAGAAAGTCTAAAAATAATTAACAGTGAAGGATTATTTAGGATAATTACTTTGTCATTTACTTATGTACTGTATAAAAAGTGAAAAATAGAAGAATGATGATCAGATAATAAATAAAATTTTCATCGTATCGTCTTGTCCTACCTATGCGCAATGCCAGAGGGTCTCTGGGCGAGTCCGATATTGGGCAGTAGGGGGTGTAGCTTTAGCGCTTGCGATAGAGATAAGATCAGTCAGTTAATTGTCAGTCCCTGCCGGCGGTGCATGTTATGTTAGTGAGCTAGCGCTGTTTTATTTGTGTTTTAAGTTTATGCACTCTCTTTTAAAATGCGAAAAAGATGGTGTAAATTCACCTAGGATTTACAGAATAAATTCCTTTTGTTGAAGAAAGTATGTACTGGTACTGGTAATCAAGATCAAAACGATAGAGTTAAATGTTCACATTGTAATTCTGAGTTTTCGATTGCTCACGGTGGTCGATCCGATATAAAAGAGCATTTGCAGTCGAGTAAACACAAAAAGAGTTTAGGATATACTGCTAGCTCATCAAAACTGAGCAGTGGTTTTAAGACTGCGAGCTCTAATGACAAAAACTCAGCAGCGAAAGAAGCGACCTTTCCTTACCACACAGCAAACCATAGCCCAGGTTTCAATTCAAATTCTTCCTTATCAAAACTAATTTCTAAGTTTTTTTACCATAAATTCTCACTCGGAATAACTAAGTGTGAGGCAATAGTTTAAATGTAATAGCTCCTTTAGCTCAAGAAGTGTTTAAGAAGATTTGACTAAGTCAAGCTACGTAAGTAAGGATGCATCAAATAGAAAGGATGTAAAACTTTGTGCCAATTTTTTGCGCTTCTTTAATTCAGGTGTGCAAGTATTGCTGTTAGATTTCAAATCTGTCGCGGGTGAAACATATGAAATTCTTACAAATCACTTATGCTCTGTCTTGTTGCTAAACGATTTGAATAACAAAGTAGTTGGCTATTGTGGAGATAACTGCAACACTAACTTCGGTGGTGTGAAAAGAGCAGGAAAAAACAATGTTTTCCATCGACTCAAGTATAGCCTAGGACGCAAAGAACATCTTCAGAAATCTAGATGAGCAAGTCCGTACCAGTGTGAAAGAAGAATGTTATGGCTTTCATAAAAGATGCATTGCGTACTTGGACCTCTGGGCGAGTAGTTTTGGAAACGTTGAACAGTTTTATGGGTCAATCTGACCAAGACAAATGCTGTTGATTGGGAAAATGCCGAAACTTCTGCTGAAATTATTAATAGCTGTCTTTTTGGTGTACCCGATATGAAAATAAGCAATGATCGGCTGTTTGACGGACTTGTGTTTGCTAAGGAGTATTTGCAGTCAAATTGGGAACAGTGGAAGGAAGAGGAGACTACTGGAGATGTGATTATTTCAAGAAGAAAAATGGCTCAGGCAGTCTGTTTACAATGGACATCAGCACCACTTGAGAGAGTATTCTCTTTGATGAATAACGCATGGACTGATGACAGGGGTTTGATGAAGGAATCTACGGTAAAAGGCTTGATGACATGTAAAATTAATATTGTTTCAGTTTGTGACGATTCTTACAAGAAGATTAAAAAGAAAAAAGACTTTCTAAAAAAAGTCCTAGAGAATGAAAAGATATAAATATTGTTCAAATTTTTGTTCCTCACTCAAAGTGTTTCTTCTTTCAAGCAATTTATAAATATTATTATGTAAGAAATATAATGTTTTTAATTTATTATTATCCCTCGTTTAGGTTCCTAACCAATAACCATTTATTCATAGCATTGAGAATAAACTACTCTCTAAAGCACTCTAAAAACCCGCAAAGTGTGTGTACCCTTGAATACCCGAGACGCTGGGAAGGGGCATTCAGGTGTCCCGGTTGAACATTTCAGAAATCTGACAAGCCTACACATGGGGAACACAAAAGCGCCCGTGCAGCCAGCCCGTTCGTCGAGATTCGAGCTCCGGACCAAACTACCAGTATTCAGCGACTTTACCGCTCGGCCGCTGGTGGGTAAAGGAAAACGATACATTCGTAAAGACCTTTTTCTGGGAAGCTGATTCTTATCTATGTCATACATTAAAAAAAATCCACAAAAGGTCCATGCAGGCAGTTCATTTTCTTTGGATTTAAACTCAAGTCGAGCTCCTTGTGTTCGGGTGTCTATTTATTTAGCCATAGGGAACACACGCATAATACGTAAAATATCTACAATCATTCCCCCCAATAGTAGCCCTCTTGTTGAAAGCGGGCCAGGAAGGTTCGATTCCCATTTTAGGGTAGAAAGGAATGTTTCTGAGATTTCTCCTCTGAACTAAAACAATATGAGAAAAATTCCAATGTGGCTAGCAATGACCTCCCGCTATGGGGCGGAATAGCAGCGATCTTTAAGTAAACTATCATTTCCGGTTGATCGTTTGTAAATAGAATGTAATATGTTTATAAACTTTATGGCTCAACGGAACTGCAACACTGCTCATATTTTATTATTGTATTATACAATACGGTGAACAGTGATAACTATACGTCCTCATGTACACATCAATCACTTTATTTTCACTTACGTCGTCTAAACTTCAAACACAAAATCTTTAAAATCAGTATACCTTTAACCCAATAGTGTGTTAATTGTTGCCATATTTTTTATATTCACTCTATTTGCTATACCTCAGATACCAAATTTAAGAAGTTTGGGATCACATCATAATAGATTTTTATCGCGAAAGTCTGTTCAGAGCTTCAAGTAAAGCATCACGTCCAGTTTATCAGTTTTAGCCCAAATCTAGTATTGTACCATTAGCCTTAAATACTAAAATTGAAAAGTTTTGGATTATACTTTGATATAGTTTTTCATTAAAATCTATTATGGGCTTCGAGTAAAATACCACTTCCGGTTTTCCATGAAGTTCTTATTACGGGCTTCCTATTAAGTATCATTTCCGGTTATCCAGTTTTACCCGAAATCTAATCAGCTCTTTATATGAATGTAGGAAGCTTAAATACAGAAAATAAGAAAATTTTGACATTCCATGTAATCTTTATCGTAGGTGACAAAATGGTCATACACATACAGACATACATCAGTGCAGAAATAGTGAAAACGTGTTGTGAGGATCCTAATTCGTGCTTATTCACTGAAAACATTACCTCTCTTACCTATGTTTGTGGTGTTATATCGGGTTTTAACGAAACTTTCCCGCTATTGCAAATATCAGTTGCGCAAACAGTTCGCATTGGCGTGTTTAATCATATTTTTCAAACTATGTTTTGCATTCGAAAGAAAGAGACTTGCTTTAAAACACTATGTTATGAAATTTGTAAAAAATATCGGTATCATTAAGTACAAGATGTTTGAAATGGATCTATCAAGCAGAACCATCATTTACTTCCAGTTCTGCTACGAAAAGTCGGCTACAGAATGTCACCAAATCATGTGTACAGCTTTAGGTACTAATGTTGTATCATATGACGCTGTGAAGATTTGATACCGAAAGTTCAAAAACAAGGACTATGACATTCAAGAAGCAGAGCCCTCTGGACGGTCTACTGCTATTGATGAGGTTCGCCTGCGAGAATGTATGGAAGAAGATCAGTATGCATCCACTCGTAAGCTTGCTAAGGAGTTAGACGTTAGTGCCACGTCCGTTATTCGCATTGCATAATCTTGACGTACAGTTTCAATCGCTGGATGCCATATCACTTGACTCAAGTATATAAGGACAGACGGTTCCGGCCTGCACTAATCATATTCGAATATCAACGCAAGGACAAAATTCTGTACCGTATCGTCACTTGTGATGAAAGTCCCCGGTGAGCCCTTCGGCAGCATCGCAAATCGCAATTTGACAAGCAGAATGATATGCTTTGAATCTGGTGCGATTTCCGTGGTATTATCCACAAACAGCATCTGAAAAAAGGGTAAACCTCTCGACAGTAAGGTGTACAGCGAGATGCTAGTCCGCGTTGACACTGCTATCAAGTAAAAACGTCGATCTGAGGTCCGGCGCAAAAAGGTAATGTTCCATCAAGTTAATGCAAGATCACAAGTGTCTGCATTCGCCGGCTGCACGCTGTACGGCTCGAATGGGATATTTTGCCACCCCCACCATATAGCTCCGACATCGCTCCTTTGGACTTCTACATTTTTTCACACGTGCAGCTACATCTTGCTGGTGCTATCTTCCATTCTGCACAGAACGGCAGAAATTATGTTAAACTGTTTTTAGACTTGCGGCCACCAAGCTTCTGGGCCATCAGAACGTTGGCAGAAAGTCATAGATTTGGGTAGTGATTACTACTCGCATTAAAAGTTCAGCTTTCATGTTTTTTTAACTTCATTAAGAACGCTTTTTAGCGGTAAACTTTCGTTACAACCAGATAAGTTGGTAAAAATAGTGAGTATCCTTCTTTCCCCATTAAAGGAGCTGTCAAGTTCATGGGTTTTCTTAGGCTCAAAGTTCCGCTAGCATAAAAAGACTTTTATGGACTTCAAGTAGCGTACCACTTCTGGTTGTCCAATTTTACCCAATATCTAGTGGACTCTTTATATGAATGTCAAAAGCTTAAATACGCAAAATGGGAATTTTTGGAGATTAATAAGAGTTATCGTCAGACACATACACACAGGTTGACAGACATCATTCTAAAAATAATAAGAACGTGTTGTTAGGACCCTAATTCGTATTTAATCACTAAAAACTCAATATTATCTCTGTTACCTATGTATATAGGTTGACGGCAGGTAATAAAGCCGTAAAACTTCAGTGAAAAAGAATTGAGATTAAAACATTAATGCCTATTTATTAAACGTCTTTTAATGTATTTAACAAAATAAACACTAATAAGAAATGCATCTAACGCAATTAAAAAAAACTTGCTTCAGGCAGATGAACCAACCAAACGAAAAACGTTACAGTATATGACGTCACACACTTTACAGTTTCTTTCTCGTGTTGCCATCTGCAATTAATATCCATAACAAGTAACTCTTAATATTAGACAACTAAAACTAATAGCATTTAAAATAAGTGCTCTTCAGTTTGAAGGGCAGGAGTAATTGAAATAATTAATTAATTAAAGTACATAAGCGTCAGGGCAATTCAGAAAAACGTCTTCGAAAATTGCTGCACAACATTTGCAGCTTTATTGCATTTCAGTCGAATTTTTCTTATCGTAATCCATAACTTTCATTCGTCATTTTAATCCCCTAAGACAGGTAATTCGGTATTTAATTGATTGCCGAATTAACTTATGAAATAAAGGTAAATAATATGTTTTTAAGATTTCTAGTCATGCGCTAAGTAAAAATCTCTCGAAAACAAAGTATTGAATATTTATGTGATTACTAACTTTTCTCTTTTGCTTTAAATTTATTGCGCTTAAAAATAAACCACTTTGAAAAAAAATTCATATTTCAAGGAATACTGCCAAATTATAAACACAGATGGCATTGACAAGATGTGACTATTTCGTTAAATTATGCAGCATCTGTTTCTGTACGAGAAAAAAGAGGCTATTTTTCGAATGAAGTTTTAGAATTGCCGTTTATAGGCACAAAGTACGTCATTTCACTATTCTTTATAGCAACCACTCGTAATTTAGGTCTTTCTTCGAAAGGGGATCGTGAATATGAAGTTGCTTTATAAATGGGCTCTTTGCAATGCAAAAATTTCGCTTCCCAAGGAGAGTACCGCTTGAATAATTCATAGAATTCGTAAAAGAAGGTTGGAAAACCACTAGAATTTCACTCCTTGTCAGTTTTATTTGAGCAGTGTCACTTTTTTATGTTATTGAATAGAAACGTTCAATATGAAGCGTTTTTCATTCCATAGATGGAGTATTTTTCTCACTTGTATGACTTTTGCTGACAAAAATAACGATTTATTATTATTATTATTATTATAGTTGTTTAAATATAAAACATATATTGCTCACGTATGAAGCAGGTATTGAAAGAAGTGGCAAAAGACGGCTATAGGTTTTAATTCCTTCATATTTATTCTAGACATGTACTACCAATAACGCAATTTCTTATAATAAGGTTAAAAATTTCATGGAAGTGGAGATTTTTATCATAGGGATAAACTGTAATTATTTATAAGGTTGCCTAAGATAAAAACTCACATTAATTAAAAGATGCTAAGTTATAAAGAAAAACTCCGTACCTTCTTCTTAAGGTTCATGTAGATATTCAAAAACGGACTACCTGATACGTATATATCATTTCTTCATGGCGATTTTGGCTAATCAAGGCGTTTTAATATCAATTTAAGAAGCAGCTGCAAAACAAATGCTGTTTTGATCATTAATCGCAGGTTTAATTGATAAATTCATCAGCATTCAATATTAGTTTTAGCTTGACCATTAAAAGCACAGAGGCTGTTCGCTCATTTTTAGACGATTTTCATTGTAACTACAGAAATAATTTACTTAATGTTTTCATGTTTTAAATGTTCTATTTGATAGCCTTATTCTTCACTATCTTTACACACTGTAATTTTCAAGACAATAAAGCCTTTTGGTAGTATTGGAAGAGGTAACTTTATCTTATTGCTCTCAAACAGCTTTCCAAAGTCTAAGGAAGTAGAGAAAGACGATGCACATTATGTTTTTTTCCTTTTTTTAAGACTCAAATCACTTTGTTTACAGTTGATACTGAGCATTTTAATGATTTTGCAATGGATACGTACGTGGAACAATTTTTCCACTTAAAAGTTAAATTTTGACTTTTTTTTTTCTGTGACAGCATTACTTATCATAGCTTTAGATATAGAAAAACTATGCTTTCGCAATATTTTGAATAACTAGATACGAATAATTTTCTTCAGAAAGAACACAAACATAGCCTTCTATCCACTGCTTCTTTAAAAGCGACATTTTGCGGGAAAACAAAACTGTAAAATAGCAGACGATAATTTATACTTTCGAAAATATAGTTGCAGTTAAAGAAATTCCAAGCAGAAGATTTTTTTTACAACAAAGCAAATTCGTCTAAAACGTGTACGAAACAGCCTCTGTCATTCATTGAAAATATTTCCTCAAATTCCGCAAGTAAACGTACGGCATTTTTTGTTTTTAACTTATTAAACAATAATGAATATTTTAATGATTGGCATTTCTTTTCTGTGGGGAATCGTTTAAAAAGTTAGGTTTTACAGAGTTGAAACAGTTTTCATAAAAGGATCTACTTTAGTTTGACAAAATCTGTAGCTGGAATGCATGTTTGGATTCGAATTTTTAAAAACGTAAAGATCGCTTTCTTTGAATATTGTAATATATGTACAATATATACAACATTATTACACTTATTCCTGCAAAACATATATTTCTTTCTACTAATTTATCCATCATATAGCTTTCTTTAATGTTGCTCTTCGTTGATTCATCATAAAGATGTTTGGAGAAAACTGAGTGTTAAATTTATGCACGCGCAAAATTGTTGTCAGTATAACTTTACTGTTTATCCTTTGTAACTTTGTAATTCTGAGTCTGGCAACTGAAAAGAGTATTCTAATGTTTTGAATTTAAAGAGAATTGTCTTCATATATTTTTAGTTAGATGATTAAAATATGAACGTGTAATTATTAATGTTACAAAGAATAAAATGAGTGTTGTGTTAATACTTTGTACATTATTTGAGTTTTGAGTTCTAGGATTATCGATTTATTGCTGAGTTTTGAAATTGGTATCCGACATCTGGCGTCCTTGGACAGGACATCTACTGCGATTTGAGTGAGTTATAATTATTGAGCTAATTATATTTTGTGATGGAAAAATTAAAACTTTCTCGTAAACAATATAGAAGATTATTTATGTATGCTTACAATGACTTTCATAAAAGTGAAACTGAGTTATCTGTCGAAGATAAAATTTCGAAATTAAAAGTTATTGAAGAGAAAGCGAAATTAATGATGGCTTGCGAATATGAATTTAGAGACCTCTTGTTTACGTCCCAAGTAAAGGAGGAAGATATCGAAGAAGTAGTCGATGTATCAAAGAGCTATATCGACAAGTGGAGAGGGCTCTAGTGTAGAATTGGGTGCCCTTTCGATTGGCGACAAAGTTTTTTCAGTTTTGGCGATGAAACCCCATTTCTGGTTACCATGAGAGTTTTAACTTGTTTTTAGCTTCTTGATTTTTTTAAGTGAAAATAAATCAATGTGCTCATGGACAAAGTTAAGACAATGTGCAATTATTAGTTTGTGCAATTCTCCGATGTTTTTTTAAGTGAAAATAGGTCGATGTGTACATGGACACGGAGTTTGTGAAATTCTTTGATTTCTTATTTTGGTTTTGTGTAGCGGCCATCTTGGAATTGTACCTTCCTGGCGCTGATCGTGGCGTCAAAAAAGAATCGCCAAAAAACAAGAGGCACCCAATTGTAAACTTTTACCGTGGAGAGTTTTAGAGAATAAATTAAAGGATCTCATTAATGAAAAAGGTCAACATTCTGCTGCATCTACTGTTCCTGCAGTTGTAAGTACTGCACCTAATAATTTATTACATTACCCTAAAATTAATTTACCCACTTTTGATGGGAATATCAGGAACTGGCTGTGCTTTTGGAGACAATTTCAGAAAACTGATAAAGACTCAAATTTTGATAATCATGATAAATATGCATATTTAGCTCAATCTAGGGAGAAGGGTTCATCCGCTGATGAGTTAATTTTCCTCCTGGCGGTGAAAACTATGATAAGGCGATGAAACAGTTGCAGTTACGTTATGGCAAAGAGGAGTTACTCATCGAAGTTGACGTTCGGGATCTGCTATCCATTGTGCTGTTAAAACATACGTCACAAAAGGCTAGAAAATTGTATTATCAGTTAGAAACGAAATTAAGAGCTTTAGAGACTTTAGGGGTTACCAAAGACAAATATGCTGCGATGCTTTAACCTCTTGTTGAGTCAGCTCTTTCGGATGAAATTTTAAAAGCATGAAAACGGTTTAGAACCGCCCATCGACGAGCGAAGAAAGAATCCTCCGAAGTAACTTCCTCTTTGATAAAGATAACACCTACTAATGATCTAGATCGTCTTCTTGGCTTTCTTCGAGATAACTTGGAAGGGGAGGAGAGAATTTTGATCGCCACTCAAAGTTTTGACCAGTGTAAAAAGACAAGCTATTTTAATAACCGTCGAGAGACTATTGAAAGGAAAAATCAACCCAGAATATCATCAGCAACAGAACTTTTGGCATCGAATCTAAATAATATGAAATCTTGCATATTTTGTTCTGAGGACCATAAATCGTGCAACTGTAAAAGAACTTCTAAATTAGCATTACAAGAAAAACAAAGTGCTGTTGAAAAGGCCCATTGTTGTTTCCTGTGTTTAAGAGATGGACATGGAGTGAAAACATGCCATTCGAAAATGCATTGCCAATTGTGTGTAGAAAAGCACCATTTATTTTTGTGCTGAACTTTATCAAAAGAACATAATTCTTCCATGGTTAACAAAAACAATGAACTGTGCGAACCAGTGATAAAGCATGATGAAGCCTTAGCCAACTTGTCTAAATCTTCCAATGGTTTTTTACAGACCTTAACAGTGTAAGTAAGGGGGAAAATATTAAACGTAAAGCTCGAGCAATAATAGATTCTGGCTCTGAGCAATCCTATATTCTCAAAACAATGGCGGAAGAAATGAATTACTGTTCCAAACCGAAAGAGTATCTACAGCATGCCTTATTCTGTAACTCCAGTACGTCGACCTGTCAGCATGATGTGTTCACGATATACTTGTCAAGCTTAACGGAGGACTATAGTTGCCACTTTGAAGGACTTGGACAAGCAGTGATTTGTGATACAATATTAGCTGACAAGGCGAGGGCCACACTTTAAAGAACTTGGAAACTATGGCGTTCATCTAATAGAAGATTAAGATTGTCCAATTGAAATTCTCATCGGAGCAGATATTGCGGGGATTTTAATCACAGGAAACCATCTGCAACTAAAGAGTGTAGTTACTACAATTGAAACAAAGTTGGGCTGGACACTCATTGGTCGCAGAAATAATGAGAGTTCAGGTTTATTAATTACTTCAGTGCTCACAACTAGTACTTGCATTTCAGAATTTTGGACTTAAGACTCTCTGGGTATCACTGATCCATCGGAAAAGAAAACAGCGATTGAATTACAAGAAGCAGCGAAACAACATTTCTTGGACACAGTTAAGATAGAAAATGAAGGGTTTTTAGTGAAGTTACCTTGGATTGAAGGCCATCTCAAACTTCCTGTTAACTTTCTGAAAAAAGACTACACAAAGTTGTAAAGAGTCTTAAAGCAGAAGGACTGTTTGAATCATACGGGAAGGTTTTTGAAGAGTAGTTAGAGGAAACTATTATAGAATTAAGTGCCAAAAGGTGAATTGCGACTCCCGCACATTATCTACCTCACCATCCTGTTTTGAACGAGAACAGCACAACCAAAATCCGACCCGTTTTTGATGCTTCGGCAAAACAGAAAGGTACACCGAGTCTCAATGACCGTTTAGAGCGTGGAGTCAATTTGATTGAGCTGGCCAACTGAAGCACTTTCGACATCGCCGTGTAGTGTTTGGTGTGTCGTGTAGCCTTTTCTTGCTTAGAATTGTAATTCTATATCATCTGCAAAGTGTTTTAGACCGTAAAGGTATGGAATATCTAGAGAATGTTTTAAAATTATTGATGAAAAGTTCCTATGTGGATAACCGTGTAACAAGTGTTCCGAATGAACACGATTTAAAGCTTTTCATTAAAGTTACAACCAATGTTACGGCTGAATGAAAATTTGACTTAAAAGGCTCAAAATGTACAAATTTCACCAATGAAATCACTCCCGTTACAAATATGTCGGGAATGCAGTGGGATAAAGATGCAGATACATTAGGTATCAGTGTAACTAGTTTGAGAGAGCTTTGTGTAGAATAAGTTACATAGAAAATTATACTTTCTGCTGCTCATCTAATCTTTGATCCCATTGGTGTGGCTTTCGCTATTCCATTGTTCCCGAAACTATGACTGCAAAGAACTTGAGAGAGGAAGTTGAATTGGGTGAAAGAGGTTGACTCTGAAACTAAGGCAGAATTTCTGAAGTGGATAAGAAATGTTTTTTATTTAGAAAAGATGCATATTCCTCTCTATTAGAAAATCGGTGATGACAATGAAAAATATTCTTTATATTTCCTCTGTGACGCAAGCATGTATGCCTATGCAATAGTAGCCTTTTTTCGAGTTCAAACTACTGAATGTGTTAAAGTACAGTTGTTAAATGCTAAAATCCAGAGTTTCCCCAACTGGAAATAGGAAAACAACTATCGCTAGATTTGAGTTACTGGAAGCCATAATTGCTTCTTGCCTTTCCTCTGCAATTGTGTGGGAGATTCCACATGGAGACGTTTACTTTTGGACGGACTCCACTACTGTACTTACTTGGATTAAAAGAGAAGAAGCCTGGGGAAACCTTTGTTCAAAATCGAATATCTGAAATCAGGACTCTGACTTCCAAGGAGAAATGGAAGCATGTGTCAAGAACATTAAAACCTGCTGATCTTCCAAGCAGAGGCTGTTCTGCGAAGAAAATGATACAGTCAAAATGGCGGGAGGGCCCTGATTGGTTATATTTATCTACTGAGAAATGGTCTTCTTCAGAATTTGTTGTGAATGAAGATGATGCTCTTAAGGAACGGAAGAAAACTGTTGTTTCATCTTCCGCTAGCTGCTTGATTACTCAGATAAAAAATGTAGATACTGATTGGCACTATCGTTACTTTTCACAGTGGGAAAAAATTGTACGCATGATCGGCTGGATTTTAAGATTTTTGGAAAACTGCAAAAAATCGAAAGACTTAAGAAAACATGGAAGTCTGGATTCAGAGGAATTTTCAGAAGCTGAGAAAAGAGCAGTAAAGATCATTCAAAGAGAAGCATTCTTAGACGATAAAGATACAAAATTGAGAACGCTAAAAGTTTATAAAGATGAAGATGATCTCTTCAGATTAAGAACAAAAATTGTCTATCGAGAAGACAGCCATTCTTTTACAAGACATTTGATTCACCCTTCTCAACACCAGGTTATACCAACACTACTAATATTTTCTTTTCAAAAAAGGCATGGACATTTGGGGATTCAAATGTTACTTAATCTTCTGAGGGAAAGTTTCTGGATTTTAAATGGAAGAAAAACTGTGAGATCAATTATCTCAAAATGCGTAACATGTAAGAGACGTTGTGGTAAAAGTTTGAAAGCAGACACGGCCTCCATCACTAAAGACCGCATTCGAGATGTTGCAGTATTTGAAATCGTCGGAATAGATTTAGCCGGTTCGTTATATTTGAAAGATTAAAAGAAGATTTGTGTTTGTTTCTTCACTTGTGCGGTTTATCGGACTGTACATATTGAGCTGGTGTTAGATATTCAGACTGATACATTTTTATTGGCGCTACGTAGGTTTGTGGCAAAAAGAGGTAGATGTACAGTTATTTACTGTGACAATGGAACCAATTTTGTTTGGAGCCGAAAATTTGTTAAAAACTTTGAACTGGGATCGAATCATCGAGAATTCAACTGTGAATCGCATTCAATGGAAATTCAATACTCCTTCTGCCGCCTGGTGGGTTGTTTGGTGGGAACGGTTAATTCGAATCATAAAAGATTTATTAGAGAGAGGGGTAGGTCGTGCTTGTTTGTCATATGAGGAGATTATCACTGTTCGATGTGACTGTGAGTCGATTATTAACTCAAGACCTCTCACACATATTTCAGAAAATAACTCACATTTTTTCCTCTGTCACCATCATTATTTCTTCAAGACGTCAAGGAAATCGGAGTACCAGACTGTAATTCAGCATATCACAAAAGCCTTAATAGAAGGCTAAAATATCGACTCGCACTTCAAAAAGATCTTAGGAAAAGATTCAAGTTTGAATATCTGGGTTCGTTAATTCAAAGACCTAAGCTACAGAAATGGTCAACGATATTTGTGGGAAACGTCGTTCTCATAGGCAGTGACAATCGGAAATGCATTAACTGGCCTGTAGGACGAGTAACGGAAATTTTTGCGGGAAAAGAAGGAATTGCTAGACTCGCGAAACTTCGAACAGCTCATGGAGAAATAATGAGACCGATACAACGGTTGTTTCCATTAGAGATTACTTGTGAAATGGCTAAGGATGTGCAAATTAAAATGCAACGAAAGCAAGTCTCTCATTCTGAAGTATCCCTACCACGAGTAGCAGACCCTGCAGAACCCATTACACGAACTGTAACGACTCGATCTGGAAGAGGTATCAAAGTATCAAAAAGACTTGATTTGTAACGCCATTGTTAAATATTGAGTTGTAAAGTCTCCCAACTTAAGGTGGGAGGATGTAGAAAACTGAGTGTTAAATTTATGCACGCGCAAAATTGTTGTCAGTATATCGTTTGTCTGTTTATCGTTTGTAACTTTGTAATTCTGAGTCCGGCAACTGAAAAGAGTATTCTAATGTTTTGAATTTAAAGAGAATTGTCCTCATATATTCGTAGTTAGATGCTTAAATTATAAACGTGTAATTATTAATGTTACAAAGAATAAAATTAGTGTTGTGTTAATACTCTGTACATTATTTGAGTTTTGAGTTCTAGAATTATCGATTTATTGCTGAGTTTTAAAATCGGTATCCGACAATGTTACTTCTTAAAGGTCACCATAAATAACTGAGCCAAATGAACATGAAAACTTGAAGTTTTATTCAGAAAACTAACAAATGCTATAGGTAAGATTTTAAGAAGAAAAATAGAGAATAAGGCCAATTCTTCTTAACACGTGCAAATTATCGCAGGTCAGTAAATTCGTTTGCCTAAAGCAGTAATCACCACACAAAAGCTGAGCAGTATAAAGCAAAGTATAATATTAAACATTATAGTAAAAAACCGTTTAGTAATCTCTCAATCCAACTGAATGAATGATGGCTGCTTACAGCCTGCTCTTCATAGGGTTTGTTAGGAGGAAAGGGGAATGTTTCTTCAAGACTAGGAAAATTCTTTCTCAAAGTTTTGAAAATAAGTTTCCCAGAATGTAAACAAGTTGGCAACAAATCGTGAATTGGCGCGAACTAGGCGATAGTTTTATTGCCTAGTAGAAATGGTATTGTCTTGTAGAAAGAGTTTTACTCATATCTCCAATTTTGTTTAGGATAGCTTTGTTATTCCGACGTCAGATCGTCTCAGAATTAAAATATTTGCAATGTAATACAGGAAATAATTACATACAAATTTACTAAGTTGCGGTAAATTCAAGATTAAATAAAATGCACATTAAATAAACATAAAATTCACTAAATAAACAAATAAGTAAATAAAAAAATAAAAAAATACATGAGAAGAAAATTACATACAAATAAACATAAATTTTTCCATGAATTTACTAAATATATTTTTAAACGAATGTTACTTTTTATATATTTGACTAGGGGGCAAGCCTGCCAGATGAGCAGCCTGAAGCCAAAGCAAAATTTATGCTGTACGCTTGAAAATAAAATGCATAAAATCATTTCAATATGAATGAAACCGGTTCATTCTTTCCAAGCAACAACAAATTCATAAATATTTTTTTTGCTGCCAAACGAGGAAACAAAAACTTTTGACTTTTCAGGTTAATATGTATGCGTATGACGTCTTGATTTAAACTTAATGTAAAATAACAATTTTTTCTCAATATCAATAAAAGAATTAACGTAGCAATTATATCTCTTGTCAATTATCCTGACCTGAAACAAAAAAGTTGCCAACAGCAGCTATTTTTTTTAAATACTGACATAAATGAAACCCTTTTGATATATTATGACGTCACATGCAATCGCGTGCTTTTTCAACGTCAGAATATGACCTTGTATAAGAACAATGTGTTTAATGTTTCATAATGTTATTTTTATATCATATTTTGTAAAACTTACCAATTTTTCATTAACAAACTCTACGACTTGACGCTTGACTATGTTTCGCAATGCTATTTTTATTTCATTGTAAAACTTGAAATTACAAAATTTTCATTAACAAACTCTAGGATTTAAATCCTAGAGTAAGCGAGCAATGGCAACATTTTGCCAAATAAAGCAAATTTTTATCTCCAGCTTGCGAGACTGTTGCCACTCGGAAAAATGAGCGCGAAAATTAGCGTTTTCAGAGTTTTTAATAAATAACTCGGCTGATTAAAGTCGTACGAAGATGAGAATGGTCGAAATGGCATCCCACGAACTTCTGCCTAAGAGGAGGGATGACTTTCTGAGGGAAATGGACTCGTATTTACATTA
>KK112120.1:170022-181905 GCA_000611955.2 Stegodyphus mimosarum
GGGAAAATCTCTGGAACACTTGTACAGTCAGCCTGTTCGCTGGTATTTGACTCCGAGTCTGAACTATCAGTGTTCAGAAGTTTTACTGTTACTTGGTGAATATATCGTTTTTATGAAATGTTTATCCCCTTGAGTTGAAACTGTTGTCATAAATTCTGTACATTTTATGAAAAGCTTTATAACTGGAAGCACCTTACTAGAATAAAAATTTAAGAAAATAAATTTGCAACCACATGAGAAATTTCGAAAGAGTCTATATTACCTTTAATAAATTTGAAAAATTCAAATCTATGCTAAATGTGGTTTCATTATTAACGCGCCAACGGCGCTTTAAGCAGGATTCTGAAATACTTGAAAATTGCCTCAAGAAATTTTCCACAACGAAAACTCTTGTGATTAGCTTCTTTCGTGATTTCCAAATTCAACAAGTAAATAAATTATAAACCATTCAAAGTTACCATTATAAAAATATGAAATACAAATTATTCTTTTTCTGTTTATATTTTTCGAGATTAAGCCATTTTTAATATGACGCGAAATTGATAGCGTGAAAAATATTTTGCTGAATGTGCATTCATCCGTCTTCAAAATTCAAACCTGAGGAGGGATAAAAAGAAGACAGAAGAGCATTTTGGGCAAATTAAAGGATATCCGAGCAGTTGACAAATTTCTTTTGAATGTAACTGTAATCTTTTAATTTTCGGTAACCTTTTAGAAAACGTTTTCGAATATTTTAATACTAGGAAATGATTCCCATTGAACTTTATGAAACTCTTTAAGCAATATTTATTAGGTTACCGGTATGCATATAAAAGAAATGCTGAGTTATATGGTAATGTTTGAATTTCTGCCATTTTAGTGCATCTGTTGCCTAGGATTAAATAACGAGACGTTTTAGTTTCAGATAGATGTAATTAAAGAATTTTAAAGAGGAAAGGAAAAAAATATGGAATTTAAAATAGGAAAGTTTTTTTTAACTGTTCAAAAAATAAATAAGAGTATTTTTTTAAATTCAATTAACATAGAAAGTGGAAAATATACTTTATATTTGTTACTGTATTTATATCTATTAAGGATAAAACAGAAAATACTAAAACAAAACAATATTTTCACAATTGTAAGCTGACGGTTCGATGATTATTTCTGTGACTAGATATTGCTACTCATTTTTTTCACTGTACTTTGTTACATTTGAAACAAGAACGTCAAGGTCGTACAGGGTAGGTTTCACTTTATTTTTACAATAGTAAAGTGCATCGTCATCCCCTTTCAGAAGGAATTAGGGAATTTTAGCATTAATCGAAATCGTTAGTTTTGATCTTTTTTCTCAGCGGTCCATGGTTATGAGATAAAGTCTCCAAACTAACTATATCTCATAACCATGGACCATTAAATTCATATTCTTAAAAGGGGGAACAACTGAAAGCTTTCAGTTGAACGTTTTGTGTGTTACCTTTATTTATTAAATATCATGTTCTTCGCACTTAAATCACATAAAATTCAGTTCAACTTTAATACCACAAGATATTTAAAAACAGCATATCTTTAGAATTTCCGATAGACATTCTCGCGCGCTGGAGATAAAAATGTTTTATTCGTATAGTGTTGCCATTGCTTGTTTTGATATCGTTGAGTTTGTTAGTCAGAAATCCGTTAAATTTTTATAAAATATGAAGTAGATAATAGACCAGAATCGAAATTCAAAATTCGGGCTTTCAGGTGCGGTGTTCGGGTGGAGGATTACGTTATTCAAAATTTGATGACTCTTGTGATATTGTCGTTTTTTCACAATACGAGAAACATACATACATTCCTTGTAGATTCTTCTTTATTTAATTTGTTTAAATACAGTACAGAACGATCATATTTGGTGGCAACAATTTAAAAAGTGATTCGCGTTTATAGTGAAATGCCACAAAATCCCGTTTTGAGACTAATAGCCCTTCTGGGCTACCCCCCCCCTTTGGGATAAAAAAAACTTACTTTCTAGTATATTTAATTATACACATAATCACACGCACACATATATACATGCATATAATATTCTTAACGTAAAAATTATGCAAAAATGGACTTTCAGAGACAGACGAATAAAATAAACTTTTATTCTACTTTTCTTAGGGGTGATAATCTCTCCAGTTTATATATATGTATGTATAATAACTTGTTTGGAGGTTACTACCGAATGTGTGGCTAATGTAAATGTGCAAATAAATATCATTTCCAAATCTTTCGTGTGACAATAAATCCCCAATTTCTTATTTTCTACACAACACTTTATCTACAGTCACTTTATAAATTTTCTGTTTACTAGACTTTTTCTTTTTATTACAGCCACGTCTAAGAAGAATTTTGCAGCTCAAAAAGTTGCACCTTTAAAATTTTTTTACTCACCAAAAAGTGCTGTTTAACTTTTCCCTCCTTGCTCTGCCTGCAACTGATGGTTTGATTCCCAGCAAACAAGTCAACGCTTTTCACTTTCTAGTTTTTAGAAATTGGCAACACTTAAAAGCAACTATTTGCAGTTTTGTGTTAACATCGTTTGTTTCTCTTGTTATAAATCTTTCTCCATTGTTCCTTTTTCATATTAATTCTTTTTATTTTCTTTAATTAATTACCATCTATTTCTGTTCTATTAATTATCATCTATTTCTGTTCACTGTTGTTTAGTTTTTATCTTATTTTTGTGTTTTTCCATTTTTTAACAGCTTAAAAACCTAAAAATTTAATTTTGCTTACCGTAAAAAATGGGCCTTATCATTAAAATTAAAGAAATTTTTCATTCAATTAATGTTACGTTTAATAATTTTTGCCAATATTAGGCTATATTGGAGATAGGCGAAAATAAAGCAGATACTATAATTAGCCCAAAGGGCGTTAGCCCAGAAGAGCTATTAATTCCGTTTTGGCATTTTGCGTTGATTCACTTTTCAAACTGTTGCCAGCAAATATTATATACACAAGGTATATATCATTATATATAAATTATTAATTAAATAAATATTCTTGGTTTAATTAGTAATTTATATATAATGAATATATAAATTATATTTTAATTTACATAATTAAATAATATTATATAAATTATATAATACAGCGCTGTAATATTCGTTGCCACCAAATATTACAGCCCTGTATTATATTTTAAAAAATTAAATAATGAAGAATATGCATAAATATACGTATATTTCTCGCATTGGGATAAAACAACGGTACCTAAAGCCATCAAATTTTGAATAATGTAATCCTCCACCGAATATGGGCATCTGGAAACCCTAATTTGAAATCAGTTTTATTATCTATTTCATGTTTATCAGACATTAAAAAATTCTTGATTAACAAACTCAACGATTTCAAAGCGAGAAATGGCAACACTGTACGAAAAAAAAAACATTTTTATCTCCAGCGCGCGAGACTGTGTATCGGAAATTCTAAAGATATGCTTATTTTAAAATCATTTTGCGATATTGCTGTTGAATTGAATTTTATGGTTTAAGTGCGCAAAACGTGATATTTAATAAGTAAGGTAACACACAAAACGTTAAAAAAGTCCCTTTGGGCGTAATGTAAAATTTGAAAGCTTTCAGATTTTTTTTCTTATTTTTGAAATTATCTATTTTATTGCATATGACTAAATTAGTGAAATTAATTTAGCTAAGCTTCAAACTAAGCTTTGAATAATAAGCTATGAACTATTTTAGATTCGATCGAAAATATAACCTGATTAAAAAAAAGTATAACTTGATTAAAAAATTTTTAATCATTAAATAAAGGACTAATCTTTTCTGGACTGTCCCTTTGAGAAAGATCTAGGATAGATGAGTTTTCGTTTAATTAATTATTTTACCTTTTATTCGCATTCTCTTTAGTCAGTTTTCCGAATATTTAATTAACTTTAATTATAATTAATTTTTAGTAATTTCTGATCCTGAATCTTCATTTTTAAAGCATTCTATTTTTTAATAATTTAAAGAAAATTTAGTATTTAATTAAAAAGTTTTCTCTTGTTCATGTTTAATTTCTGTGTATTAGGCTCGTTTTCTTCGGAAAATAGCAATTGAGATTCATTCATTATTTATCTGATTTTTGCTATTTTAGTGCATGATTCATTTGGTACTTCTGAAATTTCTAAAAGAAATTTTAACTTTAAATTGTACTTTCAGCATTAATTTGCATTCATTCATTATACATATATAATTGTTTTCATGTAAAAATCAAAAATAAAAGTCGGAACAAAAAAGAATAAAATTCCATTCTTAAAATTTGAAGATCTGACCTATACGTACGTATATGGAAACAAAAACACAAAAGTCAAATTTTGGTATATAACGAGGGGCATATTTTTGTTCTTTCATACTTTTATTAATCACTTTTTTATTTTATTTCAATTATTATGGAGCTGCCTAGTTGTAGGCTCATCAATTCATTAGCTTATTAATAATTAATTTTAGCCGTTTATCTTGTTAAAAATATTTTTAAATATCTTTCAAGTTATTTCGTGGGTTTGCTAGTGAAGTCCGAAACGCTGCTGACAGAAATGTCTATATTTCGCTCCCTAGTAAGAGAAGGGCGAGTGTAATTTCATTAACTTAGTTTATTTTCGTTTTCACAATTCTGCTTCTGGATTTTTAATTGAAGGTAAATTTGTTAACTTTTTTTCCGATTTATTGCTCTGCGGCAATTTCATTTACATCAAAATTCACGCATTTGCATTTTTCTTTTACTTTACATCAATTTGTCTTGTATTTTACTTTTTCTTCTCATTTTTAAGTATTATTACTGAATTTATTCGTATATCATCATACTCTTATGCATTGCAGCTGGCTATGGGCAAGGAAAACTCACATTATTAAATACTTCCTATTAGCCTGTATAAGCTATAGATAGATAGATTAGATCAGTGATTCTCAACCTTTTTCTGTCACGGCACACTTTTGACCATTTCAAAATTTGGCGGCACACAAAGGAAAACATAAGTTTAAAAGTTGTTTACTTACCTATAATACACTGTGTAAAATAGTTTATGATAATAATTTTGAATGTAAAATAAAATGATATGTACTACAAAAACAGCACTACGTTTATTAAGGGTTTAATTATAAGTTAATAATAAGAATACTTTTAATGAGAAATTTGAGCTGGATGTTTTTTGATAATTTCATTTATATTTGGCCGTAAAAATGGCAATGCTACTCTCATATCGACTGCTACGTTTAACAGTCTCGATTTTTTACTCGCTTTTATGTTGGTTAATACTGAAAATCCGAATTCACGCAAATAAGATGTAGAAAATTGTAATAATATTTTTAAAGCTTTTATGGCCATCATTGGGTAATCGCATCTAATGTTAATCCAAAATGAATTAATTGATTCTTCCGAATATTTTTAAATTAAATCTCTATGATTAGAAAGGGAAATTAGTTCTTCCACTTCATTCCAAGTCAATTCAAATACAGAAGTATTCGTTATCACAAATGGATTACGAACCCCATCAATTTTTTTATATCTAAATTTGGGAAATAATGACTGATTCTCTCCTCTAATGTTGTCAAATGGTGAATAATAATTTTATGAATAGTTTTATTAAAATCTTTTGGAACTGACCCAAACTTTTCCAAATTGCCTTCCTAAGTTTTATTCTTCCATAAAGTTAATTGGTTTTGGAATCCCACCAGTTTATCTGTTGAGTTTAAATATTTTCTTTCGGCCTTTGCATACTTGAATTTATGTTATTAAAAATAGCAAAAGTGTCTAGTAAACTAATCTCCCAAATGCACCCATCAAAACTTCTCAATTTAAATTATATACTGAACATGCGCGAAAATGCTCCGAATTGCGCTCTTCTCCAGAGCACCAAAATCGGCTTGGATACCACAATTGGCGCACTTATTAATGTCTTAAAAACCGAATTTCGCCAATCCTCATGTGTACCTTATACTAGGATTAAACCATATTATTACTATTAAATTACTATATACATTTCTAAAATTTGGCAGCCCAGTTTAAGAACTTGGCGGTACACAAAAGTGCCTCGGCACAGTAATTGAGAATGACTGGACTAGATAGATAATTAAAGACTAAAAAAGTAGAAAATCTTGAACTAACCCATTCAAAGACTTCAAAGAAAATAAATTTGAAATTAGTTCTACTTTTGAAATTTTTTACATAAAAAATGTTAGTTTTTGCCAATGAAAAATGTAAACTTTAGTAGTTTTACATTAAAAGCAGTTTTGAAAACAACAGAAATACATAAAAATGGAAAAGGAATACAATCAAAATGTGATTCAACGTTATTAGTAAGAGGTATATCAAGACTTCGACTGAATCCATTTCCTGGGAAAACAAACCATTGGTGTTTCTGTTCAACCAAAAGTAGCTGATTAACTACTATAAATTATTTTATTATTATTGTTCATCTTGTTTTAAATTTCTACAATACTGTATGATATGTAAGTTTATGAGCAATTTCAAGTATCAAAAAAAATTAAATTTTTCTCTTCGAAGTCTACATGGTAAAGGATAAATTACAACTCCCTACTTGCTACCAGTGGGCGATAGAAGGGTAATTTCAGTGTAGGCTTTTCTACATCACACATCTTGAAAAAAGTGAGTAACGTCGTAAGTCATTAATTTGTTCTGTCATTGTAACATCTTCTGAAAAATAAAAAATATATTTCTCTCATCTTTTAATTATTGTGCAAATAAAACAATTATCATGGCATTAAAAGACTAGAAATACTCAACTGCTGTAAACCAAAGATATAATATATAATTAGAAACCGAATTTAAACGGATGAAAAGTGGGATCTGTGTAGCATTCATAAGTATGTTAATAATCTACTAAATCCAAAAACGAAACTGGAAATTTTTACAAGAAATAAAAAAGAATTCTAAGTGATTAAACGCCACCTCTCAGAAAAAAAAATAAAGAGACTATTAGACTCGGGGTACGAAACGAAAATCGTAACTGTGTCTTCGCTAAGAATTGAACCATAAATCTATCAATTGCTAGTTAAAGGGACTAACTACTCAGAGCACAAGAGCATGCGCATTAATTCCTCCTGTTCTACCCATAGAGCTGTAATGTATATAACAGGTCTATGGTTCTACCCCGCTTATAGGGCAAATGGAGCGAGACATTTACAGGTACAGATAAACAGTATGGGGCATACCAGCGATGTACCGTGAGTCAGCTGGTAATGCTTTTCCATACTAACTAAAAAAAAAGAAAGAAAGAAAACGATTCTTGCTTTATAAGACTTTACAGAGAAAGGTTAAAGAGATGGGCAACTAAAACTTTCCAAATGATCTAGAGTTTACCTGTTATGGTACATCGTGCAATCTTACCATACGGCCCGCATCCAGTATTGATTAAAAATAATGATGTAGGACATACAGAGATTACAATACAATCACAATACAATTTGAAAGTCACAAATTAAATTGAACATCTGTTTTAATAGAACAAAATAACAGATAAACATAATTAGTAAACAGGTAAACATAATGAGATAACTATAATAAGTATTGGAAGCACAGTGTTATGATGAACTGTAATAATAATACTAAGGAGGTAAGTGTCGATGAGGTTATTTCAGTTATAAAAAGCCTTCTACATGCACACTGACCCCTCCAAAAATGGGACAGTTCTATATCTCACCTTCTACTGGGCCGATTGACGAAATTCAACTTGTGTTCTTCATGACTCGAAGCGCAACTTAGGATATGTATTAGATTTATATATACAATTGTTCTAATGTAGGTATTTTGACATAAAATCGGACTTCTTCTGAAATGACATGCCAATTTCTTTCCATATTTCGATTACACGACTCAAAATATACCAGACTGCCAAGTTTTGTAAAATTAGCACGAGATATACGTGAATTTACATACTGGCGTGTTTTGAAATTTGGCATCTTTCTTATAAGCAATAATAACGCCAAATGTGGTTTACGCACTTTGCTAAAATTATTTGAAAGTATGAACGATGATCCTTTTTCCGCTAGTATATAGTAAAGAAAGGAAAGAAAAATAGGTTGCTATAAATTAAAAAATTCGCTAAGTAAATTATTCTTGGCGCAAAATTAAAAAAATGCGCCAAGATAAATTTTTGAATTGCTCCGTAAATTTCTCACCAAATTTCATAAAATTTAATATTTAAGCATAATTTAAGCCGTAGAATCAAAATATGGAAAAAAATTGGCATGCCATTTCAGAAACGTCCGATTCTGTGTCAAAATACCTGTATTAGAACAATGCTATATATAAATCTAATATATATAGTCGCGCTTTCGAGACATGAAAAACGCAATTTGAATTTTGTCAATCGGCCCAGTAGAACGAGAGATCTGTTCCCTTTTTCTTTTTTTTTCCGCACTATACCTATAGAAACTATTAGGCTTTTCAAAGTAGAAAACATAAGAAATAAACTACACCTTAGGCGGAGTTAAGTGGAACACTGCAATTCCTTACACAGAGATATAAGATGCTTTTGGATCTAACAGGTTCATTATTTTTTCTTTTAATGTTTATAATACTTGATTTTTAAACTGGTATGTATGGTGTTTTCTCATTACTGGTTTTTTGTCCCATTTCAGGCATGGCTGGGTGAAATCAATGAGTATGCGCAAGACGATGTAGTTATTATGCTGATTGGAAACAAGGCGGATGCCACCACTGACCGACAAGTCATGTACGAAGATGGCGAAAGGCTCGCCAAAGTGAGTAGTTTTATACTTCGCAATTTGAAAGAAAAAACTACGAAAATATTATGATTTCCTTTAGTTAAGAAGCATTTAGAAAATTCGTTTTGTAATTCCTCTAAAAATAGTGCGGTCTGCGGAATATTCTATCATGTGATCAGTAAACGAATATGAGGATATTGAATGAAAATTAAAGTAGATTTCCTAAACTGATATAATCAGATAACAGTGTAAGATCCAGTTGTGGGCCGCTGTCGCTTCTTGTACACAGTTAATGACACTCAGATGAACTTTGTCATTTATTTACAATACAAACGTAGATACAAATAGAAACACTTTATACCAATAGAAAATATGTTAATTAGGCCAGGACTGCCGATTACGAAATCTTTACACTGAACATTCGGCCTGTCCTGCCGAAAGCCAGTCTCCAACTAACTCTTTACTTCGGCCTAAAGCGAGCTACTTAATTCTACGAATCAATTTTTGGAGGACCAGGCACTATAAGCAGTATAATAAACAGGTGTTTTGAAGTTCTTCATTGTTTAATGTTCTAAATTCCTTCTACGATCGAAAGAAAAACATGCCAGTTCAAAATTTAAATTTAAAGCAACTTCAGATCCGCATACATTTTGATTAAAATTCTACATATTTCGATGGCGAATAGACATACATCCTTCATTATGAACAGTGAAAAATTTTTGCATGGTTGCTCTAATATGGTACTGTATTAGTATGGAAATCAATAGATGAAGCACAATGAAAACGAACGCCAGCTTTCCAGGAAAAGCGTACTGAAATATAAAGCAGCTGATTGTTAGAATTCTGAAAGCACTGGGAAGATCTAAACTGGAATTAGTATCATTAACAGTATAGTCTGTTACTGTAGAACAGGCACTTCAAAACTATAGCAATGCTGCGGAATATAAGGTCGAATCTTCAAATTCGGGGGGGGGGGGGGGGGCAGGGGGGGAGGTCCATTTCAGAAGCAAGATTCACGCGATCTAAAAAAATTGACTCTTGTCAAATTCTTGGTATTATGGAATGAGAAAACTCCAGTTTTAGAACTCTTTCTGGAATGAATGATCCATGCTTGAAGTACTTGTTGTTTGCAATCAGTGGAAATCTTCTAAATCGCGAGTTTTCCCCATTATGTTAATTTTAAAAATTGCTTAGAAAGGGTTGCATTTCCAGTTATATAGATGTTTTACGGCAGCATCCACACAAGCGCACAAAAGCGCACAGCAGTGCCACACAAGCGCACAGCAGTGCCAAGAATTTTGCATAACATGTAAGGTTCTGTTCGTATAGCAACTTGAATCAATGTCATTCAGATCCTACTACACTGATAAACGAGTCATCTTTCTAGTCTGATTTCAAAAGAGAGAGTCTTACAAAGGTTAAAAGAACCTTTTTATTTACTCTTTAAATTTCAACAGAAGGCACCACTTATGCTACGAAACGAAACTCCGCCACTTGCGGGTGAATTTGAAATAACGTAAACTTAAATTCAAATTTAAGTAACGTATGGGGAGATTGCACACAAAATAAGCTACTTACACTGTTTCAAATAATTAACGTCACTTATTTAATACCAACTATCAAAATTTGTAAAGCCGGCATAAACTGCCAGAGCTGGCGATAGGACATGAACTTCAAGCAAGGATGTCAGACGCTCTAACTTTAAAGCATTCAAGCCCACGGCTTAAATACTCTATAATTAATCTACATTCTTGTGAAATTATGTAAGATTAAATTTTTTGTTAAGAAATAAGTTTAAGAAGAAATTAACTTGTAAATTATGTAAAGAAGTTAAAAGTTCCAAATCATTATAATTAGTTAATTCACATAAAATCGTGCAAACGTTTATGTGAATGAATATTCTTACGAAATATCCAACTGCGGTAAGATAGCTTCTTCGCAAAGCGGTTTTATGGTTGCCAGATAACGGCGAAGGAAAGAAGGTTGCCATATTTGGCGCGAAATCGCCCATTTGGCGACAAAATTGGCGGTATGCCGTAGACGGATGGCGAACGAATTCTTGCCGGTTTGGCCTAGAATGTTCTCGAAGGCAAGCCAAAAGCTATATAAACCCTGCCTGTACGCAGAGTAGCAGTCTAGTGACGAGTGTATCGCGAGTTGGTGCATCATTGAGGCTATTGTGTGTATGAGTGTATCGCGAGTTGCAGAGTGGAGAATCTCGAGAGTACGTTGAATTCCGAGAACGACCGAACCGTGTCGGCAACTGTACTCTAGTGCTCTGCCGTGAAACTATCTTCACTGTTATAGCCTGATAGCCGGAAGGCTGTGTTGGTGATTGTTTCAACTGTTTGTCGTAGTTTTTTGACGACTGTAAACGTGATTATGGAACTGTCCTTAGTAATACTGGCTAATAAATTTTGTTTTGATTCTTCATCAAGTGTTGTCGTTAATCACTCCAAATCCCCGAACCCGTGCAGAACGCAAGAATATAAATATTGAAAGTATTTCAACGGAGTATTTGAATGCGAAAGATTTTTTTTATCCTCAGATCTTCAATTAAAGGAAAATTATAGAAATTATGAAGTTTTACAGAGAACGAAATGTGGAAAATTATCTATGCTCCCTCCAAATTTCGCACCACTGAATTTCCAGTGGTTAGTTAGACGTGCTGCTACTTACACCACGAGAGCATGAATGGGGCAATGCAATAATTCCTCATGAAATTGTTTCATAATGTGAGTTCAATGGAATGAAAAGTTGAATTCTCTGAACAGTACATCAAGGAAATGGTATGTTGTATCAAAAAAGATAATGAATGAAATGATATTGAAAACATATGTAAATACTACTTTCATTATTTTATAAAGTTTAACTCATTATTTTTATTACTGAGATTATATTCCTCTGAATTTTTAATAAAACAGTATTTTTAGTTTTCGATTTTTATTACTTCAAATTTATTGATAACGTAATGCTTCATAATTTTGAATGCAGATTTATTTATATTATTATTTATTTAATTATAGCACGCAGATTATGAAGTAGGTATGTCTAAATGTTTAAACGTTTGATTGAAAATAAGTACATCCACTGAAAGAATTAAAAATCCCTTGATCTAGGCATATATGATCTCTTTTTTTGAAGGACTGAAATTTTCGATTTATGAAAATATATTTATTTATTTTTAATTAAAAAT
>KK112120.1:183775-240291 GCA_000611955.2 Stegodyphus mimosarum
TTTTTTTTTTTTTTTTTTTTTTGAAGCAGGAGACGTGAAAAATAAGCAATGCTCACGTCGGGACTCGAACCTGGGCCTCACGAATACGCGCCGAGTGTGTTCACGTTACACCACGAAGACACGCGCTGGAACGAGGGAAAAAATACCTTATAGAGCCTTATCTTTGGGATGCTTTATGTCACCCCTTCCCTATTCACTAGATCTTTTCTCCCTCAGATTTTCATCTCTTCGGGTCCCTTCAGAATTCTCTGAATGACCTGGACTTTCTGGAGACTGTCAAACAGCATTTGTATAGTTTCTTACTAGATGACATTTTTAAAAAATTATTTTTTCATTTGCGGAGACATGGTAAAATGTTATAGAAAAAATGGTGCTTATGTGAACCAAGGAAATCATTTTATGTTTTTGTACTGCTTCATTTGTCTTTACCATAAAAACCCCAAGAATTTTCTGGGTAAAACAATATTTTATCCAAAACATGATCTTTTCTGGATGATCCAATATAAATATATTTTGCGTATTTCTCAGGTAATTTTATCATAAAGGATCTCAAGTAATCTTCGTTAATTTTTGCAGAAATGACAGCACTGTATCAATTACGTTATAGTTGTTAATACTAAAAAGCGTAATATTCTATACACAGTCCTTGGCGTATTTATTCTGAGCACTGTGTTATTGACGCTGTGCATAAAGAGAATTGACAATGAAAATCTTGACGAATATAAGTACACCAAATTTCAAGTTAGCATATGCTTTTTTTTGTTTGGAAACTCTGAATGATTTCGAATCTTATCAGCAGCAGTTGAGTGTGAAGTTTACACTTTCAGTGAATTACACTGGAAGTTTAATCCTTTAAGAATTTAGTTCATACGAGGGTTGGGGCAAAAGTCATGGCAACAATTTTTTTTTTCTTGAAGATACCAGCCCGGTTGGAAAATGTGACATATACAGAAGAAAGGACAAGGTCTTAACTACATGTGTGGACAATGAATAGCACTGAAATATCGTAATACACGAATTTATTAAGGTAGTATACATGGCATTATGGCCTTCACCGTGCAAAAGAATGATAACACAATACACACAGAGTTTGACATGACAAACCTGGGCCTAAAGACCCTCAATGTAATCCCCTGCTATTGTTATCACACGCTGCCAACGATGTGAGAGGCGCTGAATACCATCAGCCTCAGCATTTGCCGCACCATGTGTGAATCGGGTCATCTGTTGGCGCACAGCATTAGCAATGTCCTCTCGTGTTGCAAACCGCCTAGTACTGACGCCTAGTCCTTAATCTTGGGAATGAGATCAAAGTCGCAGGGCGAAAGGTCAGGAGAGTACGGTGGGTGCTCCAATTCTTCCCATTCCCAACATCGGAGTAGCTGCTGTACACACTGTGCTTTATGTGGTCTTGCATTGTCGTGCAGAATTATTGCACTGTGCACAAGATCCAGACGTTTATCCCGAACGCCACGTCGTACCTGTCGCACCAGGAAGTTCCTGTAGTACTGTGCGGTCACTGTTCTGCCATGAGGAATAAGGTGGCAACCAATGACACCCCTGACGTCATACGCGACGATCACCATCAATTTGATTGGAGAAGGATTCTGAAGGACCTTCTGCTGCCTTGGTGATCCAGGATGTCGCCACTCCGCGGACTGACGTTTCAGTTCTGGTTCGTATGCCCTGGCCCAAAATTCATCGATGGCGATTATTCGTGACAAGAACTGATCGCCGTCTTGTTGCCAGCGTGCAAAGTGGTCGGAACATATTGCATAGCGCACCCACCTTTGAACTTCCGTCAGTGCATGCGGTACCCACCGCAAAACGATTTTGCGTAGCTGTAGCTCATTACGCAATATCCTGTGGATGGTGCGTTTCTCGATGCCACTTGCCTTCTCTAACTCCAGTAGCGTCCATCGTCTCTCTTTATCCATGAGGTGCTCGATGATGGCACCATATGGTAGGGCTTTTTTCCCAAGGCCTTCTACTAATTCACTGTGACATTCCATCACATTTCTCCCTAGGAGAACGGCTATTTTGATGTAAGCGAGCTGCTCAACACGGGTTACTTTCATCTCGCATGACACTCACCAACTGACTGATTTCAGAGCCCTCGCTACAACAGAGCCATGTATTGTTCTGCATACACACTATGCCTGCAGAACTTCCACACGACACATATACGTTTTGTGATCCGTTCACATATCTACAAGAAAAACATAATTGCCATGACTTATGCCCCTACCTCCGTAAATGGAGGATATATCGAAGTTTAAAAGAGAACCAGTTGTTGGTTTTCATCTGGTTTGTGTATCTCTTGCCGAGACAGCAGGTCTTCTTGACGTATTGAAAGATTTTGAAGTATTCATCTGTGTATCTAAAAAAGAGAAAAACTTCATTCGTTTGAAATAATGCAGGAGTTAAAACAAAATACACTAAAAAGCGACAACTAATTAAACTGTAGCAGAACTTATTATTCATAAACTGTTCCATTTTTACAAAATACTTATCGAGCGCTTCAGGGGATGATGCGCATTACAAAATCCAAAATGTGTACTCTTTATTGATCAGACTAACTTGACTGCCTTTGTTTACCCACTTTCAGGAGAACGTCTTTGTGGAGAACATGTTCAGTCTTTCTCGTGCATAAACGAAGTATAGAGGTGAATTGGTTACGATTTCGGTGACAGTACTGTCGGTGGTTTTGAGGAACACGAATAGTTCTTGACAGTCGTATCACTGTCAAGAACTACTTATGCATTCTAAAGAACTGCTTAGGCATTGTTCCATTCAATTGTTTAATCATTTTGTGGCACCGTGGGGCGGCTACAATTATAATAAAAATACATAATAATAATAAATAAATAAATAATAAATATTTTCCCCAAATAGCGGGCATTGGCCACTTCATTATGGATACACCTAATAAGTGGGTCACCGTTGCCTCCTACGAAGAGAGAGACCATTTGCATCCGTGTCTTTACCGGGATTCAAACCCAGGCCCTACGGTACGGCAGTCAAAGTCACTAACCACTTCCCGTCTACTATAATAACAGTGATAATTAATATAAGATTATGTCAAAATAGAGTTAATTTACGTGGATGGTCAAAGTTTTAATGCCTTAACAATTTGCTTTGTTATTACGAAAACGTTCGTGAAAAAATTTTCTGTAGCATGTTGTTCATAAATGTTGCTAACCAACCAAGAAAACTGCAAAATGTTGTTGTTGGGTAACTGAAACAAGTTGTTGACACACAGCAATCAACTTAAATGGAGTTATATTCTTAGTACTAATAAGCATTGCAAAAGCAATGTTGTCTACATTTTCCCCTTATCTTTTATTCTGAAGAGAAGAATGCGTACTCTGCTTACAACTCGAAATACAAATTCGCGAATTGACAAGGTTTTGTATGAACAGAGGTATGGATGTAAAGAGTAAAGTTGCTAAAATGGCGAAGATGAAATAAGAATTTTCGCTAAAATTAATCTTTACAATTACGGATGTTTATTGTTCAAATATCTCAAATTCAGAATTTAGACATCTGAACAGCGAGCACTTTCAAATTGCTTCGTGGGTACCTTGTTTGCTCGTGAGCACAACGGCTGCTCTTTTAGTTTGAAAATGAAAAAGAACTTCAGGTCGTTTTCGCGAAAGACTCTCTTCTAAGGTAGAATGCGTGCCTTTTCTGTAGATGTGGATTTCTGTAGATCAAATATTTTCTATGATATCCAAGAAATTCGAAGGCCGAAATAATAGTAAAATACAAACGAGAATTAAAAAAAAAGAATTAAGGCCAAAAAATGAAATGAAATTTACTATGCGAGAAAAAAGTGGCGAGATATCTGTTTCTACAGAGATGCATAATATTTTTCAGTACAACTCTAGATTACATTAGCCGCGTGTTTTAGAATGCTATCAGATAAAGTATATTACACAAAATAGTTTAAAATTTTTCTGGAATAATCCCCTCACATTAGAATAGTAGGAATAGGAGTGTCGTCGCAACGCCAGAACATAGAAGCATCTATAACATCGCACTTCAGTGCAATTCTGAGTCCAGTGACATCAAAAGCATTTTGTTTCTGTATTATGCATGTAGCAATCCTGGAATTCGAAATGGAACTCACTAAGTAGCTTATGAATACCAAGTTTTTTGTTTTCCTTCAGAAATCAATCTCAAACACGTTAACATTCTCTTCGAAATGTTAACAGCCTATGGAGGCAAGACGCAAGAGAAGCATTTCGACGTGGAAAATAAAACAGGCAAATCGACAACCTTGTATTTCCTAATATCATAATTTCGAATCCTGATAAGGGTGGACAAATTGTGGTTATGGACAAACACACATACATTAATGGGGTCACGAAACTGATAAGTGAAGGCGCATACTGTTCAATCCCTAAAGATCCCTCAACTTCTGACCTCACAAAAGTTAAAACAGCTGTTAAATCTTCTCATATACTTTCGACTCAGCTTAAGAAATCACTCATTCTTTCCTTCTGCTAACTGTGCTAAATTTTATGCTCTCCCCAAATCACAAAATTGGAATTCCTTTTCGACCTATAGTTTCCAATTTAGGAACGGCATCGTATCCTTGGCCAAATATTTAGTTTCCGTATTTTCTCCTTTACTTCCCAACAATATTCACACCGTAAAAAATTCTTTCGAAGTCATCAATAAACTTAAAGCTATTTCTCCCTTGCACTCCATTATGGTTTCGTTTGATGTTAAATCGCTGTTTACTAAAGTTCCAGTCGAAGGTACACTAAAATGCCTTGAAACCAGATTTCGAGAATTCCATTTCTCACATATTGAAATTGAAGAGTTAATTTCCCTCACTAAAGTCTCTGTGAGTCAAACTCACTTTGTTTTCCAAAATGAATATCACCAAATTGAAGGACTAGCTATGGGTAATCCCTTCAGTCTTGTACTTGCTGACATTTACATGCACTATTTTGAGGTCAAATTATTTGACAAACTATCTTTTCGTTTGTGGATTCGCTACGTAGACTACATTTTCGCTCTTTTTGATGGTGATAAGGAAGACTTACCCCAGATTTTATCTGTTATATATTCGATTGACCCAGTCATCTAGTTCACTTTTGAGACTGAATCTGATAATACACTTCCTTTCCTTGATATTCTTATAATCCGCAATGGATCTAATTTCAGCACAACTGTTTATCGTAAACTCTTTTTTGTTTGTTTACCTCCCCATGTTAAGTCATGTCTAAGCAAAAAAAATGGCTTTTTTTTACTATTATGTATTTCGAGCTCTCAAAGTTTGTTCCTCGGAATCTCATCTTGCTAAGGAACTCAATTATTTAAGGTCTGTTGCCCTTAACCGAGGATTTTCTCCCGTAGTCATTGATAAAGCTGTTCGAAAGTTCTCGTGCCACCTAAGAACACATTCTGATGTCAGAAATAACATTAATAACCTTGTTGTGCTTCCATTTCATCCTTCTATCAGTTACAAAATTGCACGAATTTTAAACAAGTTTAATTTTCAAGTTGTTTTCTCGCCTATAAATAAAATCCGAGGTTCGGTTCTTAAAGATTCTATTTCTGACTCTAATTCTTAGGGGAATTTATAGCATATCGAGTCAGTGTGGTTTAAGTTATATTGGCCAAACGAAAAGAGTATTAAAGTTTCGCATAAAAGAACATGAATCTTACGTCCGAAAAGGCGAAATTAACAAATCTTCAATAGCTACTCATAGTTGGAAATTCAATCACAATTATGATTTTGGTTCTGCTAAAATTATCCAGAAAGCTGGTTCTATTACGGAACTGGATTTTCTTCAAGCTTTTCACATTCACAAAAATTTATCCTGTTTAGTCAATGACTTCAATTCCAATTCAGTCTTGCCTAAATTCCAATCCAGTCTTGCCGAAATTCTACTAACATAACCCTTCATTTTTCTTACTATTTCTCCCGACAGATGGCGCTACCGGCTCTTTTACTGGTCCACTGTAGTGTATAAATATGATCGACATTCGCTTTCTCGCTTTTGCAGAAATTTTTGCTCCTGATGAAGAGAGACCCGTTTAGCCCTCGAAATCGATTGGGATTTTACAAAATCTACGCTGAATACAAGGTTGTCGATTTGCATGTTTTATTAACCTATGGAGGCATTTTCACTCGAAACTGCGGTTGAGAAGATATCTAAGTAAGCAATGTTAGTCAGCATGTCAAAGAGTATTATTTATCTTAATTGGATCAAAATGTGTAATCCAAACTTAAATAAATTAATACTAGAGTCTATCGAAACTTTTATTTTCTAGGAATATGGAGTTGCATTTATGGAAACGAGTGCCAAAACTGGAACCAACGTAGAGCTTGCTTTTATGGCTGTCGCGAGGTAATTATAACTCTACTACTTTATGTGCTTGAACGAGTCTATAACGAATATCCAATTACTTATGAATAAATAGTGATAAAAGGAGTAGTCGTCCGAAAATTTCTTAGTTATTAGAGTTATTTACATAATGTAGAATCTATGTTCATTTATTTAACTGTAGTTAAAATTAATTTAAACAATGGATTAAAAATAACTGAAGTAAATTATGTGAAAGTAAAGATTTAAGTTAAATATTGCATTTAGTTTAATTAAAGCATAAATCAAAGCAACCTTTTCAAAATATTTGACTCTTATTTGATAATTTATTCATTATTTTTAAAAGAGTCTGAATTCTGAGTACCTAATCGTAATATAATTAATTTTAAAGCAGTTATACGCTTCATAAGTAATTGTATTCTATGTATGCTTTATTGTTTCATATGAGTAAAATTTTAAAAAGTTAAAAAGACGTAATAAATAATAAGAAAACTGAATAAACGTAAGTAAATATACGTAATATTGCTGAATATACGTAAGTACTGTAAAGAAAAAATTCGAAACAATCTGAATACTAAAAGCTAAAATAATGTTTGAAATGAGAAATAAACTTTAAAAGTTTGGAAATAACATTTGAATTTTTTTTTCAATTGAAATATCACGAAAGTATCTTTTTAATAACAATAATAACTAAATAAACTTGCTAATTTTTAGAAAGAAATTAGGAATACTTTAGCATTATGTTTATATTTATTTAGTGCTTTTATTTGAACAAGTAGATGCTTTTGTGCTTATTCTATGCTTTGTGAGTCTAGTCGAAATGTTCCTGGATTTCTTTTTCGTTTCCGTGAAGAATGATGGATTTAGGCTTAATTATTAGAGAATATTAAAAGAAAAAAAAAGACAGACATATCTTCGTTTACAAGATGAAAATTTTTTTATTTCAAGTGATGGATGATGATGGAAATAATTCAAACTATTTCCTTTCGAATAAAAAATAATGTAATCGTTAAGAAATCTTTTCATCAAATGCCTTATTTCCTTATCTACATCTTTTTGGGTAACCAAAGTAAAAACCATAGAAATATTTGACAGGCATTTGAATTTTTAAATATGAGATATCGATACTTACAATTTAAAAAATTTTTAGCTGTTCGAACACAAATTAAAATTTGAGACAAATTAAAATGAGAGAAGCGTAATTAATAATTTCCTTGTTTGAGATTTTCAAAACTGAGATATATTCTTGACCTGAGAAAGGAAAACAGATACAAAAATAGAAATTATCTGTATAAATACACAGCTGACATGTTCCATGATCAATGTACGACCTTCTCCGCCAGTTTCGAACGCTTCTTATGTAGACTAATAGTTTAACTTTCACAAATCCAGGCACTGTTTTTCAAGTCAGTGAGTCGCAAGAAAAGATTACTAGCCCAAAGAAATGTTAGTTTAAAAAAATTTTAGATTTTTTACAGCAAATGTCTTCCAAAACGGTGTAGGGTTTTACTTATTTAATACCAATGTTCTATCTTAGAACCCCACGAACACTAACAAGCGAATAATCGCTTGTGAGAACAAACACGTAAGACTTGAGAAGGGTCAACTACCCTTTATTTCTCAGAATAAATACAATCAAATCCTAACTCGGAGTATACACAAAGCCTCCACTTGGGTTTGAACTTAAATAGTTGTGAAATAAAACTAAACTAAGCTTAACTAAAGCTATCTGAAAGGTATAGCCGAAGCTATCAGAATTCTAAGTAGTTGGCCTCTAAATATGAATTAAATCGGCGAAGCCAAGCAAGGCCCCAAAATATGGCCGAGATCCTAAGAGAAAACGTAGCCAAAAGATAAACGCCCGCTAGTCAGAAAAATCAGACTCTCTCTCTCGAAGTCGGCGAAACATCGACTTAAATAGTACTGTTACTCATTTGCATAACCTGCGTTTCGGAAATTACATTCTGGTAGAAAATTGTAAGCGGAAATTAGAATAAATAGGAAAGAAGCGTAACTTAAAATAACTGTATTGTTAATACACTTAAGATAAACCTTACATCCTTCCCTACCAGAATTTAACTACTCGAAGAATAAGGTCTCAAAACGACCTTGTTTAAAAGGGTAAATTCTACAAAACTCTCTCTCATCAAACTTTTCAACTTGTAGCAAGTGTGCTTTCTTGAATTCATCATTAAAACTTTTCCCGTTTAGAGCCAACTTTACACAACATCTAAAGCTATACTAACTAAGAATATTACATTCATATTTTTTTTTCAAATTGACTTGGGAACAATCATCTACTTCTTTTCTTGATACCCCCACTCCCCTGGAAGGAAATCATGTTAGTTGAGTTTTTCACAAGCGTTTTATTTTTCCTACCATTATCCTATTGTTGAAATTATATTTGGCCCTCAAACACTTTTATTCACACCAAACTTTAAAATCTATTTCCCCCACGCTGTCCAGAAATTGTTCTGACTGAAACGAGCGTTTTATTGCTGTGTTATCGCGAAGATATACTACCAACTATCCAACAGCTACGATTTGTTAGAAACTTGACTTTCCAGACTTCAGAAGACTCCTTAAGCACAAAACTAGATCTAAAGTCCTAAAATAGAGCTTAATTTAAATTCTTAAGTGAAGCCTGGAGAGCCTAACTTTAAACACATTCAGTCTATACTTTCACGCAATTCATCTCTTATACAAAGTATTTAAAGTCATGCAAAACTTACATTTGTACTTTTGCGATAGTTTAAAAGCTGACATTAGCATTTCTACATTCAGTAGAACATTTTAACATGCAATATTTTAAAAGTCATTTTACATCATTCATTATACTTGCTATACAAAGTTTACAAAGTTTTGCTATAATCTTTCTTTAAGTTTGAAATCTTTCGACTAAATATATTCACAAATTAGTTTCTCTCAACTTAAAAATTTTTAAAAGAAAGTATTTACAAAATAAATTCTCGCCAACTTGCAAATTCAAAAAATCTTTTCTGTTTAACAGATAGTTACAACTACATTCTCGCAACTCGCGAATTCAATTTCTTGCTTTAAACAGTATTTAGCAACTTTAAACACGTGACATAAATCGAACTTTCTATACAAAATAGAAAACAAGGAAAATTTTCACTTATCTTTTTTGGTTTCTGTACTCCTCCATTCTTTTCTCGCAGAATTCTTGCCATGTGAGAGATCTCAAACCTTGGATTCTCAGTCTTCTCGGGCGTCCGGTATTCACTTTCGTCCTGTCCTTTCTTCCCATTCCTCGGGCGTTGAATCGGCCTGCTTTTCTCGTCGGTTGAGGGTTCTGGAACTCTGGCTTCCTCTTTGGCTTGTAGTATCCGGATCTTCTCTCGGAATCTTTCAATCTTTTCTTTGCTTTCCCGGTTTCCTGAAAAGGAATGGATCTTGCCTCGTCGGATCGTTTTCTTTTCGTAGATCTTGACTGTCATATTCCTGTGGCTTCTTCCGGTGTAGCTGACTTCACTTCTGGAGTTGGGTTTTTTTTATTATCCTCCATGAGCCTTTTCCGCTTTCCCATCGGCGCTGGCTTCTGTGGAAGAGGAACTTTTCTCCTTTTCGTTTTCTTCATTCTCGCTGGGCCTGAACCTTGTGGCTGCTGTTGCGTTCGCTTGGCGGTACTTTCTTCAGTGTTATCCGCTTGCTTTCTTTTTGTTGCTGGGGTATCCCTGCTAGGCGACAGCGAAATCGATGTTCTTGGCGCGCTCCCAAGCACCTGCAATAGATCTTTTAAGATAGAAAATCCGTACGACTATAGTATGCTTTCAGCTGGTCCATGTTAGCAATTGTTGTCCATGTTAGCAACTGTCCATTTTCCGCCTTTAAGGAAACCGTAGAAAATTTCATTTTCTCGATAATGAAGGGCCCCTCAAACCTGGGCTCAAATTTTCCAACACTGTTTACGGGGGCGGATGATAAGGAATCTTTAAAACTTCTTGGCCTATCGTATATTCTACCTCGCGTCTGTTTCTGTCATAATAGACTTTCTGTTTCCATCTTGGAGCATCAGAATTTTTCATGGCCTCATTAATAATTTTCTGGATATCATTCAATTTAAACTCTCGCTGTCTTTGTTGAACGAAAAATAGCAATTGGTTGAACGAAAAATAGCAATGCCAGTGGCACTAAAATTTTTCTTCCTAGGAATAACTGCAGGTTTTTTTTGTGTGGCATCATGTTTTGCTGTTCTCAAGGCAAAGCCTAATTCACTGACACAGCTGTCTGAACGGTCATGATAATTCTTAACATATCCCGAATAATTTTAATTATATTCTTATTTACGCGTTCCGCAATATTTGATTGCGGTCTATAAGGTTCCATTTTTAGATGACGTATGCCAAGGCCTGTACACAGATTTTCAAATAAATTACTTACGAATTGCCTACCATTATCTGATATTACTTTTACTGGGGCCCGTATTTTAAGATATATTTATTTAGAAACGAATCTGCTACTATTTTTGCTGAAGCCTGTTTAAGGGGAATTATTTCCACCCATTTTGAGAAATGATCCACAATCTATTTTTATTAATCTTTGTTCTAGGGTAGGGATCAAGCAAATCAATGCCAACCAATTCATTTGGGACCCAAATATTAATTAATCCTAAATATTAATTAATCGGCGAAGCCAAGCAAGGGCCTAAAGTATGGCCGAGCGTAGTATCCTAAGAGAGAACGTAGCCAAAAGGTAAACGCGCGCTAGTCAGGAAAATCAGACTCTCTCTCTCGAAGTCGGCGAAACATCGATTTAAATACTATTCTTACTCATTTGCATTAACTGCGTTTCTGAAATTACATTCTGGTAGGAAATTGTAAGCTAGAGAAGCATAACTTAAAATAACTGTCAATAAACTTAGGATAAACCTTACACAGGATAAACCTGCATTAAATATTTCATTTGTTACTCTAGGCAGTATATAAAGACTAATGATCAAACTTGAGCTTTTTTCGCTTCATATTTTTTTTTCATTTTAGGCCTTTACTTTTCTTATTCTCTTGCAATCAGTATAAGTTTATATCTTCCACTAAAGATTTATACACTATTATTGCTTTATCTCAGTATCAGTCTTTCTTTTTTTCACTCATTGCTTTCAGAGTTCTCTTTCTCTTACTCTGTCTCTTTCTCTTATTTATATTTACCACAAGCATCTTTCAGTACTCAGCTATTAGTTTCACGTCTCTTAAGGCAGCAGTTTGCACTTAAACACATCTCTGCCATTCGGATGGATATAACTCTGTAATCTCAAATTACGATTCCAGAAGAGTTTTCTCGGGAATTGCGTCTAGCATTTCTGATGATTTATTTTGTTTATTACCTAACAATTAAAGCTGCATACGTTTAGCTTTTCCGTATTCTTTCAGTAAATTATAACATAATAATTTCTATATGCTTTATTACTTTAGATAATAAATTAAATTTAAAGCAGTAGCTGGCTTGTGCATGCAAAAAATGCCAATTTTCTGAAGTGCGTTATATATTTTAAAATACTGTTCAAACTGTTTTGGAAGAATTAAATTATACAGTTGCAGTTAGAAACAAAAACTCATCAAATGGAAAAGCTTTGCTTTTGAGATTTGTGGCATAAGCGTTCGCTGTTGGAAATTTGCAACTTTAGGTTCCGTTTCCTCCACCCGATAATTAGAGCTCCTCTACTTGCTCATCCTTGATGGTAGCTAAGAGTAATACAAAAATACACAATCAAGGTGATCTCTTTCTTGGGGTATTTCAAATATTTGATCAAAAATAAACTATAACAGCAGTTTCATGCATCATTTAATATAATAATCAACGCACGTATAATTCGGTGGATTCTTGACGAAATTTTCGTCGTTTGAAGCTGATATTGGTGTTAATTCCCAAAGCTTATTTTCATCTCCGATCATTACGTGACTCAATATATTGTTCTCAAAGCTTAATGACCTAGATCTTGAGACACATAAAGAAGTTTTCATCCACTGACAGAAGCATAATACAAAGGAGATATCGAATAGAGCAGAAGAGAGTTTATCTAATTAAAGAATGCATAAAAGGGACGAATTTTGGCTCATCTAAATTGGAAAATGGGACTAGACAAAGCTGCCCTATATCCACCCCGAAATTTAGAATTCATCAACAGGACAATAAACAAAACATATGTTGTAGATATCCATTTTTCTAGACAGATATGTTCTAGATATCCACTGTTGGCTTTTGATAAATTTTAGAAAGACACTCTACCCCCAGAACGGGGCCAATCTGCATATTTTGCAAGGGCGGTGCAGTTAAGATACATTTGTCCCCATTCTCTTAACTTTTATCTCCTTCTGGCACGAAGATACTTTTTAAACGGAGAAAATTATGGCAGTCCTTTTTAACTAACTATTTCTTCAGTAGCTAATCTCTCTAGATTTACCGTCAGTTTTCATGAGCCATCGATTGCAGACCAATCTTTTAAAATAAGTGCCTTCAAGGATATTGCTTTTACAATTTCCTTTTGCTCCACTGGGATTTCAATTTGAAGCACTGATGCATATAAAACACTACTATTTCGGCACTATCAACTACCATCTTTCGTTACTAAAGACAATAGGTTATTGCGCCCATGTTGTTTTACCTTTCATAATGAAAGATGGCTACATCATTAAACACCCGATAACTGTCACTGCGCCTCAAGTTCAAAACAAAATTATATCAGCGAGTTTCTCGGACGGTGACTATGGTTGGATCACTGTGAGCTCTGCGTTTCTCCTCTTAGTCATCATCCCTGAGATACCGAAATCTTTCGGCAACTTTAAGATAACGATTCAAACCAAATTTCCTAAAGCACTTGCATCCACGATGCTTTAATTACCAAACCTTGCCAACAGTTTTAGTTTATTATTATCTTTTTTCATCTTATCTTGGAATTGGACAATTCCTCTAAAACTTTTTATCGGAGATAGCTTTTCTGAATTTTGTACAAGTAATGGCCGATAGTTTTGGCTAATGTTGAATTAGTAACACCTTTAGCTGAGCCTTCTCAGATATTTCGGCCTATAAGATGTCGTTACGTCACGTTATCGTGTTTTTTATTATTCATGTGACCTGGCTAATGTCATCATTATACATTACATAAGATATTTAATTTACCTTCCACTTAGTCTGGTACATAATCAGCTTGCAAAGTTTTTCTGTTATTTATATAATAGGATTTTTTTTTAATTATAACCCCATCGCTTAAAATCTCAATGATTTAAAAGCAATAAATGCACATTTTAATTTATTAAATTCTTATTTGTTTTAGAACCGCATTAATTGATATAATTTAAAATATGTTTACTTTATAATATACCAAACTGATTATTTTTGTGAACGTTTACGACATTTTATAACAACTAATTTAAAGTATTTCTACCTTACAGATATGGTGTCAGAAGCATAATTATTATGCACTTTATCTAACTTCACCTTTACATTTATTTTATTTCTTTTTCGTGTTAACTACAAAAAACATTAACTGTCTAGAACATAACTACAAAGTAAAAGAATATCGGATTTTCTTTTGATTAGATTTTTGAGAAAAACTGTCTATCATATCATTTTCCGTGGTGCACGCTTTTCCTTCGAACATGACTTTAAGGGAAGTTGTTTTACATCCATCATCCTTTTTTTTCAAACAAAATCTTTCATATATACAACTTTTGCAAATTAAAGATATTTCCCTTTCCCACATCGGCCGCCCGGGGCTAACGACATCAAAAGACTTCTACTAAAATCCATCATCTTTTTCGTAACGGCAGGAAAGAATTAAAAAAAAGAAAGAAAGAAAAAAAAACCCCTCAAAGAGGGAAGAAAGAGAACTTTGTAATCGATAAACGCTCCCGACAGAAAGCGAAAGCACAATAAATAAGATTTTCTTTTCCAGAGAGTTGAAGCACCGCCAGAGCTACCAGACGGACCAAGAATCCAAGTTCAACGTCAGAGAGTATGTTAGACAAGAAAGCACGAAAAGCAGTTCTACAGGGACTTGCTGCGGATAAAAGCTTCTCGGAGCGTCGTTTCTATGGTTACCGAAACAATTCCCGTGGTCTGAAGCGTGCCTGTGTCAACTCAACCCGGTTCGGAAAGGATGGCAACAAGAGGAAAAAAAAGTTGCTTTTTTGTTCTTCGTTACGGTTTTATCGTTTTGTCACAAAAGCACTTTTTTATTTTCTTTGCCTTCTTTTCTTTTTTGTTAATATATCTGTGTCTTTTATTTATCATTGTGGGAAATAAATGTAGAATTCGCGCTTCCGTTGGCAACACGTTAAAATCATGCCCTAGAGAATCAGACTTTTGTTTTTAAAGTAAAAATATATTTCAAAATGGAAGCAATGGAAAACTGAATTGAATTTATTTCTGTTTTCCATGTCAAAAGTGTTCATCTTGTCTTCAGCAGTATTAAGCAGTATTTTTCAAACTTTTCTTCCTGACATTCCATAAAAGTTTTGTTCTGTATTCTAGTTGGAAATTAATGCATTTTTTATGTTTTTATTTTTTTCTTTTCTGAGTAAAATAATTTGAAGCTAAAACCTAACCTCTGAGTCATCGAATTCTAACGATGCTTTCCAACATTTTTATATTGGCTTCAACTGAAAATTTACGCATAACTAATAATAAAAGCAAATTTATAATAGATCCAAGATATATTAAAAATGGAGAAAATTAATTACTGTTTAATAATAAATAAAATATTTTAATAATAAAGTTTCTGCCTCTCTCCCTCTCTTGTTTTCTTTTCCTTGTTTCTCTTTCGATTTTATTCATTTGTTGGTATTGTGTCCAAATGGTCAACTGATTTATAATTTTATTTCTGTCATTAAAAAAATGTTAAAACTTTAATTTAAATAAAAAACAAAATGAAAATCTGAAAGGTTTCAGATTTTAAATTACGTCCAAATGGGCATTTTTTTTTTAACATTTTGTGTATTACCTTTATTTATTAAATATCATGTTCTTCTCACTTAAAGCATAAAATTGTTCAAGAAACAATATCGCAAAATAATTTTAAATTGAGCATATCTTTAGAATTTCCGATACACAGTCTCACGCGTTGGAGAAAAAAATGTTTTTTCTGTACAACGTTGCCATGGCTCGCTTTGAAATTTGTTAAACAAAATTTCGTTAAAGTTTTACAAAATATGAAATCGAAAAAAAAGTAAAAAAATCTGAAAGGTTTCAGATTTTAAATTACTTCCAAAGGGGCGTTTTTTAAACACTTTGTATGTTACTTTTATTTATTGAATTTCATGTTCTTCGCATTTAAACCATAAAATTCAGTTAAAGAACAATATCGCAAAATAATTTTAAACTGAGCATATCTTTAGAATTTGCTACACGCAGTCTCATACGCTGCAGATAAAAATGTTTTTTTTTCTGTACTACTTTGCCATTGCCCGCTTTGAAATCCTTGAGTTTGTTAATCAAAAATTCGTTAAAGTTTTTCAAAATATGAAATCGTTAATAAAATAAATTCCAAATTTCAAATTTGGTCTTCCAGATGCCTATATTCGCAGCAGGATTACGGCATTCAAAATTCGATGGCTTTAAGTACCGTCATTTTATTACAATGCGAGAAACATACATACATTTGTACACATTCTTCATTATTTAATTTCTTTAAATATAATACAGGGCTGCAATATTTTGTGGCAACAATTTGAAAACTGATACAGGCTTTTAATGTTTCCGACGCAAAATCGCAAAACGAAAACAGTAGTCCTTCAGGGACAAAGCCCCTTTGGACTAATAATAAAACAAATTCCAAATTTCAGATTTGGGCTTCCAGATGTTCATATTCGCATTAAGATTACGTCATATAAAATTCGATGGCTCTAGGTGCCGTCGTTTTATCACAATGCGAGAAACTTGCATACATTTATGCACATTCTTCATTATTTAATTTCTTTAAATATAATACAGGGCTGCAATATTTGGTGGCAACAGTTTGAAAAGTGAACCGACGTTTAATATTTCCGACGCAAAATGCCGAAACGAAAACAATAGTCCTTCAAGGACAAACCCCCTTTGGACTAATAATGTGTTTATTTTGTAGTACAGTTTTAAAAAGAATATGTAAAGTAAGAATAATATATCAAGGCAAACTTTTTATTCATTCTACTATATACTTCTTTACTTTTCTTTCGAAAATTTGTACAGCCTATATATTAATCTATGTAACATAGTCTGAAACACAACTCCATACTTTTCGTGATTATGATGAACAAATATATCTCAGCTTTCATTAAATATTTATTCTCCTGCTAGCAGTTTGTTTGCTGCTCTTAAAAGAATACACAAATCCTAATTATTTTTTGTTTTAAATTAAAAGATATCTTGCTTTTCTTTTGTCCATATTTACCTCTTTCTTATGAGGTTTAGAAATGACTGATTTGTAAAATTTCAATATGTTTATCTTTACTCCTTTAACTATTATTTAATTTCTATGCTCTGCACGCTGTTTTTTAATTAGTAATTTATGGACTGTAAAATGAAATGATGCTAAATAGGTGCTTTAAAATCCCTTAAGCAAAAACATTAAATATTTAAAAAAACTAACGGAAAGTATTATCTGAATTAAAAGCAGTATATCTTTTATAACTGGACAGCTAGCGAAAGTACAGTAAGTATGCCAATTATATCATTAAACATAATACAGAAGGTTTGGGCTCATAAACAGGAGGATGCCGTTCATCCTGATATTAAAAAAAATTAAGTATGTAACGCAAGTATCACCAGTGATCTCGTAAAAGAATATGAGAAAAAATAAAATCTCTAAAACACAAATTTCATGCTCTGTACATTATGCTTGATTCAATTATGCCACTGTAATTGGAAATAAACATAAGATAAAACAAATGCATGGAAATTCGAAGAGAAATTAAATTTGTCGTTCGTGTTGTCTGTTTCTTTCAGCAAATTTTGGAACTAAATCGAAAATTAGTAACTTGAATAATTTTTAATTTTAATTATAATTATTAAGCTTCACTAGTAATATTTTTACGCTAACTCTCTTATTTCCTAGATGTCTTATCTAAGTTTAAACTTTTTGTACGCTCTAGGTTGATCCACGAATAAGATGCATTTCCTCCCCTTGAATATTTTGCTTAAAAAAAATCAATATTTAACAATTATTTTTACTTATTTTGGTATGTGTGCGTAATACCATAGTTTATAGTATATACTTACACTATTTTTATTGCTCACAATCTAAGATATTTCTCCAAAAACTTCTATATTTGTTGCACGATAGATTGATTAGCAGTAAGTTAATGATAACTGTCAAAACATTTTTATTAATTTTAATAGTGAATGAAATTTGAGAACTTGCAATTATTTTGCAACTTAGGGCTTGAGAAACATATTTTACCAGTGATTTTTCAAATCTTCTGGCTAGAAACAATCTTTTGGACCTTTATCTAAGAAATTTTTTTAAATAGTTTAGGAAAATTAAAACTAATTTGCAACAGTTAACCTCCAATATTCACAAATATCATTCCCTTTATCGTGGTGAATGCATTCGTTTTCATCAATGTTGCCATCACGTACTTTAAAAAAATATAATATTCTAATTTTACTCTTAACCATCCACAGAAAGCACGTAGTAATGAATAATTTATAATATGCTATTGAAATAAATAATGAACTTTTCCCCACAAATTTTTATCTGAATTCATGTAATTGGAATCATTTATGATCTAATCACGTAGTCGACAGTTAAAACTTAATAGCATATTTGACTAAATGCCCTGAAAAAAATTTTATACATAAATTACTGTTTTCAGATTTGATAATTATGTGATAAAAATGTCGGTCACTTTATTAAAAGGCAGGTCACTCATTTGTAGGCTTAAATTATGTATGCAATCTCTTTCAGGGGCATAGTTATACATATAATGATTAAAAACCTGTTTTATGTAAATATGAGAATGTATTCTGTAGCATTGAAAATTTTATGTCTTTCTCTATATAGGATTTTTAAAAAATTATTAACTATCATGATTCATGTTTAAATTTTATTCTTCATTACATTTTAAAGTAAAGATTGGAGAAATTTATTGTTATTATAGTATTTTTCTCTTCGGAAGCAAGTTATCTGCATTTATTCCCACAAAAGTATTGTCGTTGCAGAATAAATTTGAAATTATTATCAGGTCACAAAATAAATCTCATATTTAAAATAATGACTAGATAAAACTCGTAAAATATTTCATATAATTTTAGTGTATGAATTTTACAATATGTAGTGTTCTCGAATTCATATGTATTAAAATTGTAAATCGAGAAGGGCAGTAATTTCAGGTAAAAGATTTTTTAAATAAATTCTGATATAAACTGAAAGGAAAAAAAGAAAGAAACGAAAATCATGACTGAGAAAAAAAACAGAACAAATAAAATTTTGCGCTGAATATTATGTACTAATATTAGAAGTACTTTCCTTAATTAAGCTGAATTATGAACTTATCTACCAATTTTATATCAACCGTAAATGGAAATGTGTGAAAATATCCTTTTCTGTCTGCAATGTAATTGTTATAAACTATAAAATGGAACAAAAAATTAAGTAGCAAAACAAAATCCAGAAATCAGAATTTTTTATCAATTTAAAAATTTCAGCAACTTAGATAGTATACATGATTTAACATTCAGAATTTCTTTCATGGAATATGGCAGCACTAAAGACCTAAAGTAGCACTTAATGTATGTATTAACTATTAATAATTATTTAATATCTATTAAGTGATACAAAATATTATTTTATTACATATTGCAAAATATTTTCGATTGTATACTGATTTTATATTTACTAAACAATATTGAACAAAATTTTCGTGGTAAGTAAAATTCTAGATTATATTTTTAAAGAAATGAGAATAAAATTTATATCGCATACAAATATAGTATTACTTTACTAAAAATAGCATAATGTAGAATGAAAATGGGACTAAAAGTAGAATAGGATAAATCATCTTATGCTATAAATTTTTGCACACAGCTTTCCAGTGTAAAAATGAATCTCACCTTAAAAACTAGTCATAAACGACATTCTCTCCTAAAATGTTTGCCTAGTTGTAAATCTGCGATTTTTGTTATAAATAAATTATAGTTTTCAAATTTTAAAATCATGTGATAAGAGTTTTGGTCACTTTTTATGTTCTGATGATTCACTGAAGTACAAAACATTTTCTTCTTTACATATATTATATGTAAAAATTGCTTTAAAACATGTGATTTTTTAAATGATACTGTGACTATACTAAATCTAGTTTTCGTGGATATAAAATTGTTTGTAAGTTGCTATGAAAGTAAAAAAGAATTATTTTTTCTTCTGTAACTCTTTTTCTGATCTAGTGTATATAAACGACGACAACGTTCTGTCATAACTGAAGTGTCTAACTATTATTTATTGTAAAAGTTAGGTAATTCTAGTAGAACCCCAACTATGTAAGTTAATGTGAACCGATGATAATTTATAAATTTATAAATGTAAATTTTGCATGTGTAAAAAGTTTCATTAATTCGTATCTGTATAAGCATTTAAAGAATTTTCATATCTGATTAAATTTGATTTTGTAAAGAATATCACATATTCATCTTTATTTTTTATGGAGTATTATCATTTATATGGCTAAAATTAAAAGTACATATCGTTGTTTTTACATTTTAATGCGAAAATGTGCGATTTCATTTCACAATGAAATGAAAATGGCGATACCAAAAGCAAATCATTTTGTAATACATTATATCATTTTATGTTTCTTAAAAATTGTTCTTTCATATTTTTTAAAGCTTTCATTTATTTTCCATATTGTAAAAGTGAATTATCTTAGGAAATTGAATCAGTTAAAAAGTAACTTTCTACTACTGAATAACATTTTGCAACCAGTATTAATGGCATTGTTATAATAAATAAAATGCATTTTTATCTCGGTAAAATACAGGGATTATTAAATTTCCTCTTATAGTTCTTGTGTACATTATCGTCTGCTTCAGAAATGAACTCTAAAGATAAAACGAAATTTTACAGTAATATGCAGACTTTCATTGATTAAATACTTCTTTTCTTAAAATTTTATTCAAATATAATTCTTCCTCTCAAATAATAAAGCGTTTTTTTATTTTATATAAAGCAATGCTCTTTTATATACTTATAGTAATGTGCTTTTGCATTTATATTGCCACAGTTTTCAAAACTGAAATTATCTTTTTTAATGCGTTATAATGTGTTAAGTTTTATTTTCGTTTAAACTTAAAGTCATTCTGTTGATAACAGAAGATGTTACTTTTGTTTATTTAATAATAAAATTCCTTTCTGAAGAGTTAAAACTGAAAGCTGAAGTTTTTGGAGTGTAAAATATTTTGGGCGTTTCCTCGCTTCCTTACAACAACGTTCCGCAGTCCTTTCCGTATCAAGTTATCAACGGTTATTATTATTATTGTCTTCCTGATGTTCTCAATGTAAAAACAGTGTTTAAATTGCAATAAAACCTTTTCCATAGAAAATCTTTATAGATATTCCATTATCTTGGTAAAGTTTTTATATTACCAATTACAAGATATGAATTGTTCACTTACATATTCGGTTTGGGCATCCTCAGTTATTTGGGGTTCTACTGAATTTAGATTAGTAAAATCAAAATAGTACCTATTTTCATCAATATTTTATTTTTATCTAGAGAGTAAAATACCAAATTGGTTAGAGAAGCAAATTAAGAAGTGCTTACAAAAGCGCACAAATTCGAAAAGGTATAGAATTATTTATATTTCACGTTCTCGATATTTTAGTACAAATAATGATACTTTTTAGCTTGACAAAGGAAAGTTAAGTAGCTATAATGGACTATATTTTTTTTTATTTTCCAAAATTATTATAAACTGCACCTGCTCGAATAGTCAGATGCAATAAGATGTCCTTTCACTGCAAAAAGTTCCGTACGAAGTACTGCTTTATAATGTTGTTCTTTGTACAACAGTGTCTGTGTTAATCAATAACTGTATTTGTTATAAAACATATTTTATGTATACATGGATGTTCATGTAAAAGATGTATGCCTTTGAAAGAATATATGATTCGAATCTATGTGATGATGTATTTAACTTTTTATGTAAATATATGAAATGATAATGAGATTAGAGTTCTTATAAGACGTATGCAGATATGCAGTAATCTCACGTCATATCCTTTAGCATGAGAGGTATTAAAAAGTGCAGTATAAGGAGGAAAATATTTTTCGATTGTATACACATTTCTTCTGTAAAAAATTGGAAAGCACGCTTTCCAGTTTTTTATTTAACTTTGCTTCTCGTGCTTTAGTTTTAATTTTATCTAATACATTTTATAGGGTAATTATCTAACGATTATTTTGTATAAAAATTGTAACTTCATTAAAATGTGCTTGTGTACTTTAAGTTTTCATATTTTTAATATTGTATTTATATACTTTATTAATGAATTCTTTGTGTCACTAATGAGTCAAATATGTTATTGTCTTTTTATTATATTAAAATATATTTATGTGTTTTTACTACTTTAAAATGTATAATTTAATTTATCTATTATTATTTATTGTTTTTAATTCATCAAATGTGTTTTCTTCAAAATATAAATAATTAATTAAAATCTGCTATGAAATTACATACTTTTATAGCTAACTACTTTTTTAACTTTAATAAATTAAACATTTAACTTTAAGAGGAATGTCAATCAGCTGTGCAAAAGAGAAAATTATAAAGGATTTTCTCCTTTAAATAAATACTCGAAAATTCTAGAATCCAAATCTATAGATGATATTAATGTTATTATTTCAAACACAGTGCCAAATCAACTAACATATGCTAATACCTGCAAAGATAAAAAATGTCATTTAATTTCAGAAAAAAAATTTAAGTACACTTTTAATTTCTTTTCCTTTGGAAAATTAGTTATTCCGTATTTTTAGACAGAATTGTCACCAATCTCGATGCACTAAACAATGAATGTATCGTACGGAATATTCTTGAAAATTGCCTATCCTCAGACATCCAGCTGTTTCTAAATTGCTTTAACAACATCGCGTTGGACCTGTAGTTATTTTCCCTAGTAGGTACCTCGATTAAAAGGAAGAAAAGGGGGAAATAATATCAGAAATAGTGTCTGAATATCAAAATAAAATGACTCTAGAACAAGGTAAACTATCGATAATCTATATGGACCACACCAATATGATCTTGTCCACCGCATAATAAACAGGAAACATCTTAGTCTTGGGGGAAAAGGTAGTGTTACTTTAAGTTAGGATTACATTAAGACATTTTACAGGCTTTAAGCACTTCCACCATACGTTTATAATATAATTCCTGTTTTTTTCCCCATTCGACCTTCCGTGGTTTTGGTTTAACTGCACCATACGTACCACAGTAAAAACAACAACAATGAGGAAATTTTTTCTTGCCTCTTTTCCTTGATGTCCCAAACACGACCTTGTTTTGCTTAACCATTGATCCGTTCTATTGTAGGTGATATATAAAACCCTAAAAAGAGATGAAAAATGTGTAAATTAAGCTTCGAAGCAGCTGGTATAGGATTAGAGAAGATACTTTGGAAATTGACACTTATATAACATAGCAGGATATGATTTGGAGAGGCTACAGTATTTTCACACCAGTGGTCATTTTGGCAGTGAGTGTTACGAAAGATGAGCCCATCATTTAAAGAAATGCATCGATAGTGCGTCAATTATGTTAAAACCGTGTTGGAAATTAACAAAATTACTGAAGGAAAAAAATTACTTGCGTACCTGAACTATTTTTATTAGCTGAAATCTAATTTGGCTTTCGGACGTAATTTATGTCATTCAAACTGAACTTATGTAAATTTGTGTGATAATTCTGAAGAAGCTACGAAAGCCAATTTTTTACGTATGTTTCTCAACTTGATAATAATCTTATTGAACCACGATATTGCAGTCGTCCATTTCTAGCTTTAAGAAACATGGTGTACATTAAAAATGTGTGTACAAAGTACTGTAAGAAAAGAAAGGAAGAAATCCTGCAGATTAAAAAAACATGTTCATGTGCATAAGTTAAATATGGGGACCAAAAATTCAAACAAAGATGGAAATCAGGTGGACAAAAATAATTTTCAGTGAGCAGATAATTTGAAATTCGCGATATCAGAGCGATGGGTTTACTGCATATCCCATGCAACTGGTCTAAACTTTATTGTGTTACCTGTGAAAATGTAAATGGAGTTGAATATGTATTAAAATATATCTTCTAATGTAATATAGATAATAAAGCAGATGTATTTATGATTCATTCTCTTATCTGTCTATGAATACAGTTTGATAACAACACATCAGAATAGAATGGTAGAGATTACGTTTGTAATCTATGTAGAAAAAAAATTATAGTTTGTCTATAATGTTATTACAAATGCATATTATATATCTTGAATTCCATTATAACAATGGAGTCACAGCAACAAACAACAAGATTTAACGAATTCTGTGAATTAAATGGAATTAAACTATTCTGTAGAAAATAGTCCAAAATTCATCTAAGTTTCAAAAATTTATTAACAATCGAACAAATGGGTTCAAAAGAATACTATTTTCACTGAAACAGATTGCAAAGAAGTTTTTTTTTTGGAGGGGGGGTTGTTGTTTAGGTTTTTATTTCTCCGACAGTAGGCGCTGCATCACGTCGACAACAAAGGTCACAACCAATATAGTATCGGAAGCGTTTAATGCCTTAAAGTATTATTCTAAATGTTGTCTTTGCAGTCGATTTTTCTTTCAACCTTCGTGGATGGAAAAAGGTCCTTGATATATCTAGCTCCTTTGTGAAACCACCAGAATAAATTACTTTCATAGGTTTCCCTAAAAATATCTCTGAAAAACCAAGGTTAAATACATTGCTCGCGTGAGGGAAGAGTACATCAAGTTCTACCGTCTGATAGTTGACGATCGCAGTGAATTGCTTAAAATATTCCCAATCCAGAAAATCAGACTGTCCACAAACACCAAAGACTCGTTAAAATTGTGATTTAGAGACATATATTATACATATTTAAAAATATCTATGCCCTCTCCCAGCTGCAAACTTTGGCCAAATGCTAGGCCAACCGGTTACCACTATGCTGACCAGGGCGCCAATTTCGAAAGTATTCTCTAGATACAGACATTTAAAATTCCACAACTTTCATATTTTAAATATGTAATACTTTTTTTAAATACACTATATCTATTTTAACCTGAAACGAAATTCTAATAAATCTGCGGTAATTTCAAAGGTATTTACCAAATTTAACTGTTCTCTTATAGTATCTTTTTAGTCATGAACGTACAACAGTAATGGAAATTCATATGGAGCAGCGGTTCTTAACCCTAAACACTTCATGTTCCCCAGCGAAAATATGCAATAACTGGCGTACCTATTGTATAGATAGATATAGTTAAACTTTACAAATGGAACAAAAACGTAACATATAGATAGTATTTTATATGTATATTGTGGGATTGGCTAAACGTGTTCAAACTTCAGGGAGAGGTAGATTACTCAAAGACATTTCGAAAATACATAGCAATGTACGGGTGGAAACGCAGTCCTCATGTGCTAGTGCGCAGAAGAAAACACAAGAAATAAAAGAGAGAGAGAGAGTGATGTGAATAACAATATTTTAATCATCTAACCTTCCATTTGCGATAATTAGATGTTGCAGTAAGTGTTCGAAGTTACAGCCCTCAACTACGATACAAGCGTTACAATGGCGCAGCATAGAATCACGAACTTTTTGGAATACACCGGGAATCTCACGGATGAAAGCACGCACTTGCGATGCCGATGCGCGTGACAAGATCCTCCTCATTCGCGACAGGTGTTATGTACAACAGGCTTTTCAGGTAACCCCAGAGAAAGAAATCTAGGCAGGACAGATGCGGTAAACGCGCAGACCAATGAGTAGGACCACCACGACCAATTTACATTTAACTAAATGTTGAATTCAACTGTTGCCAACCGGAAAGCTTAAAATTAGCTAGGACGCCGTCACGCTGGAACCACATATCTTTACGCCGAGACTGTTGGATACTTTGCTCATCTAACAATCCGGGTAAGACATCCCCTAGAAAATCTAGACCGTCCATCCAGACGAACAGACATGAGAGATTGGCCTATTAGGTGGTCGTCAACAATAGTCGCCCAAACAGTGATAGAAAACTAGTGTTGTGCTTGATATGCTGGGATATTCCTGGGTTGCTAATGAATCTCACATCGGTGAACAGGATAGCAATTCAAAAATGAGGTTCTGTCACCTTCGTATGCTTACACTATTCAACAAATGCAATTTGAGGTGCGCAAACTGTAGGAAGCAGTTGTTATACGCGCTGCTCATGGTATGAATACATGTGGTTCGAGTGCAGGCTTCTCCACAGTGTGAGTTTCGAGTGGTATGGAAAGTAGCGAGGACTGTAGCGATTGCTCGTGTGCTGACACGTGGATTCCTTTCCCTTTCTGCACATCTCTCGTATCTCAAGTGTCTGTGTCGTTCATTGCGGATTCGTTCGACTGATCCGAAAAGATCCTGCATCGCACAATCTTCGATGCAGCCGTGAAAACATCTGGTGATTCGGAATCCACCTATTCGGGTACTGCTTTCTCACAGTACAGGTAAACAACGGCTCGCGCATTACAATCGGCCGCTCCATATGATAGAAGCATATCTAATAACTCGGAATTACTGAAACCTTCCGTCCTACTTCCTATGCTATTAACTGTGGAATACCGAATCCCGCGCGAGGAAGTTTTATCTGTTTCCAAACAACGACCTAGAGCGCGCTATGATTGCGTTTCCATCCGTACAGTGCTATATTTCGAATCGTCTTTGAGGAACGCTCCTCTCCCTGAAGTTTGTACACGCATAAGCGAATCACTCGTTATATATGCGTTTCATTCTACATTCTTGGATTATGTATATCGATATGAAATTTTAATAAATCATGCAGAATTTATAAAAATTTTGCTAAATTCGGTGAATTTTTCTTTCCCCGTTCGCACAATTTATCAAAAGTTAGGTTAGTCTTACATTCTTAGACAAAAAAAAACGATACGCTACGACGCACCGAGAAGATATAAAGCAAATTGGACACAAATTGATATGCATACAGGTTTCGACGGAAAATGCAAAATTTTACATTTTGGCTGCCAATGAATAAACGGTTGTCGCTACAGCGCATCTGATCTGCGTAACTGGCAGGATATTTAAGAGGAGAAATTACGATTCCAGGTCATAAATTCTTCACGAATTTCATTCTGTGTACTCTGGTAGACAGTAACTACGCCTCGCATACAGGTGCGCGAACGATATACGCAGATACCAGGATTTGAGAGAGGTCGTGTAGTTGGCCTCAGAAGCCGGTTCGCCTTATCGGCGAATAGCTCGACATTTGAGCAGGAGCGATGCCACTATTAAACGATGTTGGCAGGAATGGGTGAACTATGGCTGCATACAGCGTCAAGGAGGAAGCGGTAGGCTAGAGAAACGACAGAACGTGAAGACCGACCAATCGTCAGAGCGGCACTCACAGCCCCAGATGCATCATTATCATCGATTGTACGTGCAACTAGTGCTTCAGTGACCGCAGTGACCATTCATAGACGGCTCACAGAAAGGGGGCTAAGGTCACGGCGCCTCTTGCGCCGACTACCATTGACCTCTGTACAACGTCAAGCCCGTTTGCAGTGGTGTGGGGCTCATTCGCACTGGAATGTCCCTGACTGGAGTAGAATAGCCTTCAGTGATGAGTCCCGCTTTGAACTGAGCCCCGATGACCAGCTAAGGCTAGTCTGGAGACGATCGGGACAGCGGTGTGATACCAAGCTGACTGCCTTCCGGCAGACAGGCCGACAATCAGGAGTGATGGTCTGGGGTCCATTTCATTTCATAGTAGGACCCCTTTTGTTGTCATCCGTCGCAACCTTACAGCACAGGGATACGTCGACGAAGTTCTTACAGCACAGCGATACGACGACGAAGTTCTAAGGCCCGTTGTGTTGCCCTTCATGTCACGCCACCATGGGCTTACATTTCAGCAAGATAATGCCCGCCCCTACACTGCACATGTGTCTACTGCTTGCCTTAGTGCTTTCCGAACATTACCTTGGCCAGCAAGGTCGCCGGATTGCTCTCCTATTGAGCACGTTTGGAGCATTATGGGCAGGGCCCTCCAACCAGCTCGGGTTGTTCACGATCTAACGCGCCAGTTGGACAGAATTTGGCACGATATCCCTCAGGAGGACATCCGCAGCCTCTATCGATCGATGCCAAGCCGAATAACAGCTTGCATAAGGGCCAGAGGTGGACAAACGCGTTACTGACTTTTTCACTTTATAAAGCTCTATCACTGCAATAAATCATCCAATTTTTCTCAAACTGTAATCATATATTTTTCTGTACATGTACATCACTTCTACCGATTTTCGTCCCATTCGGATAACTCCTTCTTGATGCGTCGTATTTTTTTGTGTGTGTGTCTAAGAGCGTATATAAGTAGAATCATGAGTCATCTTTCGTAACCAGCATGTTCATGTATTTAATTTTATAAGAATATATGGCTTTCCTGGTGTTCTGAAAAGTAACTCCTTCTAATCCTCTACAGAAAAACGAGAGTCAGATATAATAATTAGTAATTAGTAGTATTAAGATATTTGTGAACAGCATTTAAAGTTTCCTTTCTGTGAAAGTTGGCAAATTGCTTACTGTTACAAAAGAAGAGTATCGGCTGAGTATGCATGGCTTTCTTGGGGTCATGGTCAATGATTTTTTAATGCGTTTATAGTGCTTTTATGATAAATACTGTGTTAAATGCTAAAAGCAGTTTCAGAAATGCATTTTCTGGTGGTTTGAGTTTTAAATCAGTATATAATTGTGGAATTCTTTATAAACTAAGAAACTTTGACTGTTTCTCTTCTATCTTGACTTTGTGTTTTACAGATATTTATATTTGCAGCATGCCTCCATGTGCGGCAGGCCTAAATATGAATAAATGATGGACAGACTGTTTTCTTTAATTGTATTATGTTATTGTTAAGGGAAGGATTGTTATATGATTTCCAATAAGAGATCTTAAGCTCCCTAAACTTATTTCCAGGTTTGTAGTTAAAAAGTGAGTTCATCGGATATAATAACTAGATACATATACTATTCAATGTAATAACAGATGCGTAATTTCTTTCTTCCAGTGTATTTCTTTTTCAAATAAGACTATAGACTCATACACTAAGTTACTGATTTTTACGAAGTAGTAGAACTGCATTTGATTTATTGCTGTTTAGGGAAATTGTCGAATCTGCAAGACATGCATCAAAGTGAAATAATGTTCCAGAAATGTTATTGGTCGATCCTCTTTAATCAACTTCCACTTCGGATATTTAATTTTTAAAACTATTAAAGATGAAAAATCGATCTCAGAAATCAATTAGTAGCAATGTTGCCGCCACAGAAATTCTATTGTTAGATCTAGAGATCTTTTAACTCTTTGAATTTTTAACTTTACAGCAAGGTTCTACCAAGACTTCTACTGCGTGTACTGCAGGTTGAGAACTATTGATATGGACTAAAGCTATTCCAAAGTAACTTACTATATTGCCAATTAGTAATCTCAGATAATCTCTGATTTTCTTTTTTGTGTTTCCATTTACTTCTTGCCAAGCACTCTGTCATTTCTTATAATCTCTATTATCCTCATAAATCTCATTACCACACTATAATCTTCTATCGTATTATCATTTAATTCCCCTTTAAGCGGCCAGAAAATTGCAAAGTACTTGATTTTTTGCTGTAATGCATGTCATTTTTGCTCTAATACATCTTAAATAAATAAAACGAAGTTATTTCCTTAATTTTGCAAATGGCAAAGAAATATTTTTGAGAGCATTTTTGGAAAGTCCGTTTTTTTAAATGTCATTAACAATGAAAATGAAAAAAATAATAATAACAACAACAATAATCTCCATTGTCTTCTCTTTTATTTACTTATTTTTTTCGATTCTCTTAAAAAAAATTAATTAAATCATGTTTTTCATTTACTCAAAAATATAGGCAGACAAAAGAAATAAAAAGGTTTTAAATAGTAAATGCTTTTCTTTGGCTTGTTTTTCATTTTAATATCGTAATAGTCGTTTTTTACAGCCATAGTTTTAGATCTCCTTTTCAGAAGAGGAATTAATTTTTTTCACGAACTCCGATTCACGGATGTATAAACTCCACCGTATTATTCTAATAGGAAACAAAAAATATTTCGAAATTATTTGCAATAACTCTAAATAATAATTAAAAGGTTCTTCGGACGAAAATTTATTAATATATTAAAGAAAATAATGTTCTATTTCTATTCTTCCTTTTTTCTTCTGATATAATTAAAAGGAAAATTAGTATTGAATAAAACGCTTTTTTCCCTAAATTTTTACTATAAAAAATTGCTGAATCAAAACAGCTTAATGTACATTTTTAAGGGAAATATACTAAAATTTCTGTGTCTCTAGGAGTCAGCAAAGTAACTATTGCTAAATGGTTTCATTTAATAAGACTTAGATACATGTTTAGACCATACTTTATTTTACGTATATGCGTATGACTATTTAAACTGTAGACTAGGCATGGCCAAACTGCGACTCGCGAGCTTGCGGCTCTTTGGCATTTTAAATACGACTTGCTCTCGATAAACAGTAGCTTAATTTTCGACACATAATTGCATTTTGAAATAGGAATAATGCAATGATGCATTTTTATTAATTACTAATTTGCTTTCTTAAAGTATATTATGTATGTAACAATTTAATTGATTTCAAGCTTTCCGCCGCATGTTTATCGTCAGCATAACAAACAGAATTCCAAATAATTATATTTCTGCCAGTTACTATCACAGTCATGTTACTTTTAGAACAGATAATGGCCGCCTGGTTATAATATTATAATATACGAGGGCAATTTAAAATTTATGTTCTCGAATGTTTTCCCCGCCAGCTAATTTTATTTCAAATAGTTCCTGCTTACATTATTTTCTGTATAAATACCTTGCTTTACAACGACAATCGTGATCCATTGTCTTGGAAGATTTTTTATTCCTCCTAGGATACTAGTTTTACTCAGTCTTTGAATAGCTAACTACTGAAAGAACTTCTTTCATGGAGGGAAATCGCTGTCCAAGTGAGAGATCTTTTAATCTGGGGAAAAATTTGAAATCTGTAGATTTTATAGTTAGTTCTTTTGCAAGTGAGCTTCGAAGTCAATTCTCCGTTCTTAAGCATGGTTAGTTCAGTTTTATGCAATTTTCTTCACATTTTTTGCAATTTTCTTCACAATCACTCTAAAATGCTACACTTACACTCTTTGCACCTGAAACAGAATTTTTCCCATTTCATATCTTTCGCAATTTTGGGGATCGCAGAGAGAATGGACTTCACTGGATTGACAACGATTTCATTTTTGGTCAAAATTTTTAATTCGTATTCTGTCAATTACCGTTATTCGGGATAGGAAGCTTTCACCTTTATCATCAAACCTTCATTACAATAATGTTCCAGCAAGCAACGCGTGGCCAACTGGGAACAAATTTCTTTTCTCTAATGCGCAACTTATGTCAAGGTACTGATGATAGCGAAATCGCTTTAGTTCGTAATATTTCCTTTCATATTACTTGACGAACTTTTCCTTTTTAGCCCTCCACAAATATCATATTACGTTAGAGCTGGTGTTATGGTCTCAGCCGCCCGATGCTCCTAACATTTTTCACCTCTTTATTCTGCAGTCCAGTGCAGCTGAACCGGTTGCCCCGATGGTGCCTGCACTACAATTCTTTAATCAGTTGATATTTTTTATCTTCTTATCTTTGATCATCTTGTATTCTGGCATACCCTTCACGAAAGGTTAGTATCCCAATTAAATCTTGTACTACTATTCATTCACTGATCACTAAAAATTTCACATAATGCATTGTGAAGTTCTGCTGGATTTTAACTCCATAAACGTTTCGTTTTCAACTATGATCTTTCGTTTTATTAAGTGACCCCATACGCATACAGACTTCATTTCAAAGAATTATCACTTTAAACTGTCCTTTTCTAGAGAACTCAAGTAGACCTTTACTTTTGCCTCAAATCCTTAGCTTCAAATAACACAAATATATGCAACCTTTCTCGCCTTTAACAGATTAATATCTGTTAAAGGTGAGACAAAGATTGATAAGAACTTCGAACAAAGATTAATATAGAATTTCGTATAACGAATGCAAAACGCATTTATTAAAACTGAATAGAAAATCTGGCTCTGCGTCATTAAATCTGGCATTAGATCTCTATATTCTTCAACTATTATGTAGCATTCGCGAACTGCTAGATACTTAATTGTACTAGACAGCTCTCTCCTTGTTTACGTCTGTATTTATTATTATAACGCAAACAAACTTTAGCATAGAAAACCTTTCACATAGGTGAACACTTGAACCTTGAAGCTCACTTTCTCGACATAATTTGACAAGCATAAGGTAATTTAAGACGAACATTGCAAAAAGAAACCATATTTGTGATCCCTATAATAAATTTACTTACAGATAAAAGAATGGAACGAAAGGTTAACTCTCTAACTTTCATTTGGCAGTACTGGAAAACGCGTTAGAGGGGATGACATTCAAAATGGCAGCTTCAACGAAATAAATTCACTGTGGGTTGAATATGAAAACGTCTGTTAGTAATCGTTTCTTAGAGACATTTCTGAATCAAATTTGCTGAAAATGCATCACTGTCACAATGTCGCAAACAAAATGAAACGGTTTAAAGACATGGGCGGTTTGTTCGAGAAAAAAGCGCAAAACTTCCGACATTTGTCCAGGTTAACAGCTAAGCAGAAGTCAATAATGGATTGGCAGAAAGCATGTATGCCATTTAGCCTTGGAGGCCTCACGAAGTCCATGCATCATAACAACAGACATGTAAGCAAAATTATGGAGTGTGTTGCACAAACTTCTGCAGTTCAAGTTTTACAAATCTTACAAATCATGGGTACTGTCCAAAAGTCAAACGGATGAAATTTAGCGTAGATGATTTCGTAAGCAGACTCATGTTCTTTGATGAAGACATGTTTCATTTACGTGGCAAAGGGAACAAATACAGTATGATATTTGATTCACGGAAAACCCATTAGTTATACAGGGAATATACGCGTAATTCGATGAAGATAAATGTTTCCTGCGCCTTCAAAACGCGAGATTTTTTCTTCGCACAACCTTTTAATTTATTTCTTAAGGATGCTTGAAAGAGATTTCATTATACCCACTTCTCAACAAGACTTAACAACAAATAAAGCGGCGATCAGGCGAGGCGGTTGGCTCATTTTATCAAGCTATATTATCGTCTGCGGACAGTTTTATGTTTATTAATCTGTTATCTTATTATTTTGCCTTCATTTTCATTTCTACTATCGTCGACTTCCAACGATATCCACATTAGTTTATGCATTAAATGCAGAGTTCTTAGAGATATCTTTTGGCAGTTATGGCTGACGTCTCACTATTTCTTCTCTTAGTAGCTATGTTACTTGTTTCATTTCTAATTTGCTCCCCGTAACTGTTAATGAAAGTTTGTGGGTCTTACACAAAGCTTGTAGTCTCCCTTTGTCGTGTAACGTAATATTTTAATTTTATTTGAACATTTTTGTTGATAATCGAAGAAACTGAGTAGATTTAATTTATACATAGGTTATGTAACCTTTAGTCAGTCAACTAAAAAAAAAAGATTTATTTTAAAATACTGAATCGCAGTTATTTTACTTAGAACTTTAAGCTAACTTTAAGAAAATAGTTCTAAGATTTGAGATTTAAAATTTAAAGTCTTTCTGAAAATTCGAAAGGTATGAGGTTTCGAACGTATCAACCTTAGGTAGAAGGTGATACGTCATCTGACTGTCTTTATAGTACCAATAATTTATAGTTAGAACAGGGTGGATACGTACACCTGTCTGGCTATAGAACTCATAAATTAAACGAGGGTGTAGACGTCTGCCGTGTTACAAAGGATTTTCCAATCCAATATTTGTGCATATCCGTAAAAATTTGTAGAGCTAAACTTTCATTTTGCATATGTATTTGTGAAATAAGTTCATTATAGTAGTTACATTTTCTTTCTGCGTCAATAATTTTGATTTGGCTGTGTCTGAAATCCAGTTCATGATTCAACAGCCATTGCTGAAGAGTTCGAGAGATATACAGATCGAATATGTGACCTAACCAACATTTATAGATCACTGCATGACTTGTTAGATTTATTAGTAGTAGGTTATCTATATCCAAAATTATCGAGACAATTCAAGATATAGTTTCGAAAATTTTCAGTGATGTCCAGAGTAATGAGTACTTAAAACTTTTGCTAGAAATTATACTAAAACAATGCAGCGCTCAATGCTGGCATAAATGAAATGAAGATTCCAATACCACTGAAACTGCATTTTTTTTTTTTTTTTTTTCAGAAATTTTGGAAAATGGAAAAAACTGGAAGCTTTTAAACTATGATTAAGGCAGCACATTTTCAAAGACACATTTCGAGCTTTTCAGACTAAAATTTATCAAACATTTAATAATTTTTTAGTTTAGGATTCAAAAGGTTTGAATGATGAAAACAGTTCTCAGATGCGAGATTTAAAATTTGAAGTCTTTCTGAAGATTCGAAAGATATGATCGAAAGTATCAACTTTAAATTTAATTTATAATCCAGTTCCTATCTAATGAATTAATTCAATTATTATGTTAGATTAATAATGTTAATGTTATTAAATATTGTTATTGTTCATTGTTATTGTTATTGTTCATATTAATGTTAGATTTGATCTCAGTATGTTGGAGCTCATGTTAATTGTGTGGGAAAATAAAGTTAACAGTTTTGACGCAAAAGCCTAAAACGTTAAACGCTTACTCTAAAATCATTTTTATTTCTCGAATAATAGTTTCTCTGATATGTGCGCTGTCCCGTATCATTTATTTTACTTTTTCTAAAACACTATGTGGAAATCAGAATTTAAGAAAAAAAACATTCAATTTGTTTTTTTAAAGTACGTGACTCTTTACTCAGATGGAAAACCTTTTTCAATATGTATTTTTCAAGACCAATACATATTCTTCCGACTTCAGTTCAGTTCTGATAAAACCAAACAACAATTAAGAGCAAAAAGAGTAATAAAAGAAACCAAAAGAAAATGCTTGTTTTTTATTTGAAAGAATAACGCTCAAATACATCGTGTAGTAGTTTCAAATTTATAATTTGTTGGGATATATTATAGATATAGATATATATATACACATATATATTTCTGATGGTAAAGCAGGATAAGCAAAGTTCTGCATTTTTATGAAACCATATTAGTGCGAAATGCTCATTAATTTACTTGAAATGTTTCTTTATTTTTAAACAATATAAATATGGATTTGTGACTCCTTGGGAAATCCAGCTGCGGCTCTCGAGCTTTCGCGAAATTTACCATGCGAAAGAAGTACCATCATAGAGAAGTTTGGTCACCTCTGCTATAGACTTTTCTTTCCCGTGATGAAGCATTTGCTTTAACAAAAGATACAATTTTGATTTGTTAACCTTCTTCTGGCTGAAACGTTCCGACTTCATGCAAACCTATTCAAAATATGTGTTCATTTGAGGAAGGTGTACTTATGCATCACTATAACCACCTAAGTAGAAGTCGCCAAAATTTCAAAAAGTGCCCAACTCTGGCAAACATGCACATAACCACTGTTCAGGAAACCGTGCTCATAACAATCGTTCAGTCAAACAGCTTCATCATTTTCGTATGCTTCTTTTTGTTGCATTCCAAATTCCAACGGTTTCTATGCTTGTGGAATTTGGCAGCAATAGAAGAAACACTGCAACTGCAGTGACATATTTACAGGAATATAGTATTTTCTCAAAAAGTCGCTAAAAGGAACAATTATTTTGAATCTGTTGTTAAAGCGATCACGAAATATAAATCATATAGTAAGTTTATTGATTGATTTTTTTTCATAAAAATATTAGATATGAATTTGAATGTAAAACAGTACTTACGTACTATACCTTTGATTGTGAAACTGTCGTCAAGGGTGCGATTTAACGCCGGTTATGGATAAGCATAACCTCAAAACCTAATAACAGGTTCATAACATCTGTGCTTTCGTTTGATGTAAATATGTTAATAGGTTCTTAATTAAAAGCAGAAAATATTTAGTTCACGTTCAATTTAATGATTTTGTGAAATACCTCTCGGCTGATTACATCGGAAAAATGCTAAAAATGCCTAATGCAGAATCTCCATTTTTCATGTCATGTTATTTTACATTAAATAACTTGAACGGGAGAACATAAAACGACTTAGGTGACTCCTTTTGAAGATCTTTGATGATACTTCTCCAGCATTAATTATATACGCACACTCACAAATTGTCAGTTCTCACAAGTGTTGAAAAAGTATCTTTTCTACAAATTGTCAATCTTGTAAGCAGAAAATTTTAAATTAATCTTTTGGATTGTGAAATTTTTATAACTTTATAAACACTTACCCCTATCCTCTTCTTCCTTTACAAGAACTTAAGGCCTTCCAAAGAACTCTGTGTTTAGGATCGCAGATTACCTTAACTGATATTTTCTTATAACACTTGCGTAATGTACTCAGTTAGACATTTAAAGTTCTCTTTATATTTCATTAGTCTAAACTTATTTTGAAGTGGTTGGAATTTTGAGACGTCTGGAACGCAATAAAATCTGTTTTGGTATTAGTAATAAATGATGCATTCTAGATAAGATTTTATATACTGAAATGTATGTATTACAAACAGTTTGAGGAATATTCTTCGAATTCCTATTCAGTTTCGATAAAATCACATCCGACATAAACGGACACTCTTGCCAACAGAGGGTTAGGACCAGTATTTAGCTTTCTTAACAGCTTGCCACCGGTAGGGAGTTCGCCAATGGACGAAGTATAAAATTTTAGACCAAACTGGCGTTAGCTTAGAAGGGCTTTCAGTCTCGAAATGACATTTTGCGTCGAATAGCCATAAACGGCTGTATCACTTTTCCAATTCTTGCCACCAAATATTATTTAAAAAAGCTAAATAATGAAGAATCTACATGAATGTGTGTATATTTCTCGCATTGTGAAAAATCAAAAGTATCTAAAGTCATCAAATTTTGAATAACATTGTCCTCCACCGAACATGGGCTCCTTGAAGTCCGAATTTGTTTAATTGTTTATTTCATAGTTTGTAAAACCTTTAACTAATTTTTTATTAAAAAATCCAACAACTTCAAAGCAAGCGTGGCAACATTGTAGGGAATAAAACATCTTTATCTCCAGCGCGTGAGACTCTCTATTGGAAATTGTAAAGATATGCTGTTTTTATGTATTTTTAGCCCAATGTGGCGCTAGGCCAGATGCTCTCGAAACGTGTATGTGTCTGTAAATAAAAAAAAATGAATTTCTCGCGTTATGATTTTTCCTTAATTCTCTGCTAAGTGATGAAAGTAATAAAAAAATCTGAAAGGTTTCAGATTTTAAATTACGTCTAAAGAGGACTTTTTTTTTTACATTTTGTGTGTTATCTTTATTTATTAAATATCATGGTCTTCGCACTTAAACCATAAAATTCAGTTCAAGAGCAATATCGCAAAATAATTTTAAATTGAGCATATCTTTAGAATTTCCGATACACAATCTCACGCCCTGGAGATAAAAATGTTTTTTCTGTACAACGTTGCCATTGCTCGCTTTGAAATCCTTGAGTTTGTTAAAAAATTCGTTAAAGTTTAACAAAATATGAAATCGATAATAAAACAAATTCCAAATTTCAAATTTGGCCTTCCAGATGCCCATATTCTCAACAGGATTATGTCATTACATATTCTCAAGGATTATGTCATTCAAAATTGGATGGCTCTAGGTACCGTTGTTTTATCACAATGCGAGAAACATACATACATACATATATACAGATTCTTCATTATTTAATTTCTTCAAATATAATAGAGGCAATAATATTGGGTGGCAAGAGTTTGAAAAGTTCAGGGACAAAGGCCCTTTAGACTAAAAAAAAGTCCGTTTGGGCCTGAAAGCTTTCAGATTTTATTTTTATTTATTTTGTAATATATATATAAGTAAAAATAATTATGAGTAATTTATAATGAATAAAAGTCGCACTAAGGCTAGGAACTAATTAATCAATAATTTATTATTAGAAAAAATATATTTGTATGTCATCTCCAAGGAAAAGAAATTTATTTATTGTGATAATATATTTGAGATAATAAGTTTTTTCCTGTTTCGAAATCAGATGTACTAGAAAAGGTTCTGAAGAAGGAAAAAACGCCAATGCTTAAAGAAAAAAAAAATGGATTAACTTTGAATGCCAGAAATAATATAAGTTATCCAAAAGATATTTGAATGCAAGACCTTTGAATTGTATTTATTGAAAAATACAACAAATAATGCATTATTTGTGATTTTGTCGAATTGTTGCAATGGATAAAAATCTGTTTGAAATGGAATATTTATGATCTCAGATTTTATAAAAAGCACCCTAAGAATCATAGCGATAGCCATTAGAAACTTTAGAATTTCAAGTGTATGCAAAAGATATCAAGACATAAGGAACATCTTTCATTGACATTCAGATTTCCCTCAGTCTTGGATTGAAAATCAGCAACTCGTTAAAAAATGCAAAAATTTGACAAATTTTTTGACAAATTTAAATATTAATCTTAATATTAGCTTTACATGTGCAATTAGTGAAACCGGAACTTTAAAGAAAAAAATTTATGCCGTTGGCACTATGGCATTAGACGATTTGAAATTTGCTTTCTTTATTATTTCTACATAACCTAGATGAAACAGATAATTGTCATGTGTACAAGTCAGAGGATAAAATGAAAGTTAGATTGTCAATATTCTCATCAGAGTTTACTTGCAGTTTAGGAAAGGATGAACATGCTGCAATTTGAGAGCCTGGGAAATATAATTTTATCACAAATATCGGAAATGGGATTACTCGTTTCAATTTAAAAATTCTTTCATTATTAAAACGTAAAATATGTTGAAAATAGGTTCTATATCTCTCATTTATTGAAACTGGCAAATTAAATTTAGTCAGTGAGCGTTCTTAAGGTAAGGCTTCGTTTTCACAGTAATACAATTTTTCAGAATAATCTTTAAAAATATAAAGATTAATAGAAAAATATCCTTCAATAAATTCTTAATGATATTCATTTTATTTTGAAATCAGACTTTTTAAATTTCTTATCTTAAATTTTCTTCTCGTTTGTTGTCATATTACTAATCAACTCCACTTTTTGCAGATAAAGCAATGATTTAATTTTATCTGCTGCGAATCTGATGAATCCAAACATGCAGTTTATCTACAAACTTGTATTATTTTATTTTGTTTTTCTTCGTAATATTTTACGGAGGTGATACGTCGCTGAATTCAATCTTAGAGCTGTATTTTATAAGAAAACAGTTTAGATTTATCTTCATTCGTATATATTAAATTCTCTCACTGTGCAATGTGTAAATCATGAGTATTTTCTTCTGATTTTGAGAATGCTAACTTCTTCCTATGCTTTTTTTTTTTTTTTTGTAAATTTACAATGACTCTTAATACTTCTTTAATACTGATCTGAGTTATATAACAACTATTATTTTTGCAAGAATCTTTTTTCCCTTTCATTACTGTAATGAAAGCTCTTAAATATTTTCTGTTTATCATAATAAAATGTAATCTTTTCTTTAAAATATTTACAGCAACTTTCATTTTCAAATTATCTTTTCTCTCTTCAACTAACTGAAATAACAATTAGTCTCTTTTCTCTTCAATTAACTAAAGAACTTTTCCATTTTCTTCCCCCCCCCCTTTTTTTGTTTAATTAATTGAAAACCTTGTTATTTTTCTTCACAGATTTAATCTTCAGGTTAATTATATTTTTAGCCCAAAGAAGCATTAAGCCAGAAAGGTTATTAGTCTCGAAACGTCTGTGTCACTTTCTTTTGAAATTGTTGACGTCAAATATTATCGTCCTATATTATATTTAAAGAAGTTAAATAATGAAGAATCTGTTTGTATGTTTCTCGCACTGTGAAACAACAATGGTACCTAGAGACATCAAATTTTGATTAACGTAATCCTTTACCCGAATATGGGCACCTGGAAGCCCAGATCTTGAATTTTGAATTTGTTTTATTATCTGTTTCATATTTTTTAAACTTTAACCAATTTGTGAAGACACTCAAGATTTTAAAATGAGCATTGGCAACACAATGTATTGAGTAAAATATTTCATCTCCAGCGCGCTAGACTGTCTATCAGATATTCTAAAGATATAATACACTCATGTCCAAAATTATCTTTACATACCCAAAAATGATGATATTCAATGAAATATCGAATCAATGTGATTCGTATTTGCAGGGAATGTGTGAAAACCAAGCCTAATTAGCATTATCCAATCAAAAGTAATCAAACGTTTGTGATATGCAAATCTAGGCGTTAAGTTATCCAAGAGTGAATCAAGCGCTTCGCGCAAACTGAATATTTGAGTAAATTTCTGCAACATAGCGTTTGATTTCAGTGTGTAGGGACTCAAAGCGGTTTGTTATGGCTTCGAAGTATCATTTGGAAGAATCTGTAAAGTGGCGAATTATCGGCCGTTTAGAAGCAGGGCAGTCAATCATGGAAACAGCCACATGTCTGAATATTTCAAGACAGACAGTCTCTAAGCTATGGAAACAGTATCAAAATGATGCAAGTGTTGTAAGGAGGCTTGAACAAGGTCGGAAACGAATGACAACTGCTTCTGAAGATCGGTATCTGGCATTAACTGCCCGTCGTAACAGAAAAGCTACTGCTCGCCAGTTAAGTTCAGAGCTTCCAGCCGCCACTGGGACTGTTGCATCACGGCAAACAATTTACAGAAGGCTTAATGAAAAAGGCCTTTATGCCAGAAAGCCAAGGGTATGTGTTTTACTGTCTTCACAGAAAAAGAGGGATTGGTGTAAAGGACATCAAAACTGGACTGAACATCAATGGTCCCATGTTCTCTTTACTGATGAGTTGCGGTTTAGTTTAACTGGTGATTCTAAACGTGTTTACATCTGGAGGGAGTTAGGAACACGAAATGATCCCTCGAACATTGTGGAACGTGACCGTTTCGGTAGTGGAGGTGTGATGGTATGGGGTGGAATAATGATCGATGGACGTACGCCCCTACACGTGTTCAGCAGCGGATCTGTGACAGGCCAGATATATCGGGATGAGGTCTTAGATCCTTATGTAAGACTTTTCAGGGGTGCATATGGACCTGACATTTTATTTATGAATGATAATGCCCGTCCACATCGAGCAAACCTCGTTGATGAATTCCTTGAAAGTGAAGACATTAAGCGAATACCTTGGCCACCAAACTCTCCTGACCTTAACCCGATAGAGAACTTATGGGACTACCTTGGAAGAGCAATTGCACGTATACATCCTCCTCCTAGAGATGTAAATGCTCTGAAGACGGCATTGCTGGAAGAGTGGAGATTAATTCCCCAAACTGTGGTTAACAACGTTATTTCCAGCCTTAAAACACGTTGTGATATGTGTGTACAAGTCAGGGGAGATCATATTCCATATTAAATTCGTAAGACTTAATTCTTTTTCTGAATCATTCCTTTTTTTCTTAACTCTTTTATTCACACTTTATTACCATTTTTATTGTTTCATGCTATAATTTTATATCATATGGGGTGATCTTCAATTTTTTCTTTTGCATTTATTTGTCATCATGTTATGTATGATTCCACGAAAATTCATTAAATTATAAGTCATAGTCTCTGAGAAATCCGTGAATTTATGCATGTAAACATCATTTTGGACATGAGTGTATTTTTAACCCAATGGGGCACTAGCGAAATGCTCTCGAAACGTGTAGGTATGCGTAAATGAAAAAAACGCTTCTTTGGGTGTATTTTTTTTATTCTTTATTATTTTTTAAGTGCTTTATGAAATCATCTGCCTTAATATATTATAAAAGCACAATGCTGAATACAGTATGAAGTTAATAATTCAGGAAGCCGTTTAATCTGATTTCTTTAGCATTTGCAACAACAGTTATTTTATCCCATAAGTGTCATAAACAGAACACATTTCTTACGCCCAACAGCGCACCTGTAAGATTTCTAATTCTACTTTTCGTATTCACTGTCGTCTGCATTCAAATAAAATCTAATGGTTAAAAAGCAATTTTGTGCGAAAACGTAAATCGCAAGCCTCTCTATATATTTCCGTTTTTATTTTTATCAAAATGCAATATACGTTTTTAGTTATTATTTCTGTCATTTAACGAAAAGCGAAAGGCAAAATCAAACACCGGAGCTCTCAAAATTGAAATTCTTTTTGAGCTGCATCAGTTATACGATTTCCCTTATTTTACATAACAAATTATTTTAAGTTTCGTACCTTTCCTGAATCTCTCATTTTCCTCTCGCATTTCTTCGCTAGGATGCAAATTTAAAGTCAGGTGGAAAGATTATTTAAATAGACGAATCTTATAGAACGTGATTTCGTTAGTCAGCGCACGTTACTATTTCGTCCTTGCTGTAACGCTGAGTGACTGACACACCTTTTTGGCCATTTAATAAGTATATCTCCGGGTAGGTTGTTGAGTCAGCCTAGTTAGCCTTAAATTAAATTGTTAGTTCAGCACTACTCTTTATCTTTTAATTTATTGTGAAATTATTCTTAAGTTCCACCACAAGTCGTAGGTGTTATTGTAAGCAGCAAAAAAAAGGGGGGAGTACAGTTCTATATCTCTCGTTCTATCCGGCCGATTGACGAAATTCAAATTGCGTTTCTCATGTGTCGAAAGCGAGACTTAGGATATATATTGTATTTATATATTGTTCTAACATAGGTATTTTGTCACAAAATGGGCCTTTTTGTGAAATAGCATACCAATTTTTTTTTTCATATTCCGATTCTACGACTCAAATTATGCCTAAATATTAAATTTTGTAAAATTTGGTGCGAAATTTAGGGAGATATTCAAAAACTTAACTTTGCGAATTTTTTTCAGTTTTAGCCAAGAATAATTCATTTGGCGATCTTCTTAATACTTAGCAACCTATTTTCCTATTCCTTCCATTGCGCAGGAGCGGAAAAAAAGTCACATCGTTCCTACCTTTTTACATTGTGCATGAGCAGAAAAAAAGTCCCATCCTGGGTGAATTTTATTTGGAGTGAACCTAAATTTCGAACTGTGAAAGAAGGAATGAAGTAAGTGTAATAAAAAAAGATATATTAATAAATACATACCAAGTTGATTTAAAATTAACACTGAGGAGCTAAAATTTTGAAAGCTAATTTTTTAAAAACTACTCGTGCGATTTTTACAAAACTTGGCAGTTTGACATAATTTATACCATGGAATCGAAATATGTAAAAAAAAATTGGCATGTTATTTCAGAAAAAGTCTGATTTTGTGTCAAAATCCCTATATTAGAACAATCATACATATATATACAAATCTAAACCATATCCTAAGTCGCGCTTTCGAGCCATGGAAAACGCATTGTCAATTTCGTCAATCGGCCCAGTAGAACGGAAGATATAGAACTGGCCCCCCTTTTTTTTTCGCAGTGTAAGTATAAAATTATACTAATTGCACTACTGAATTCTACATACAGTTTTTTGAGTCTTTTAAGCAGCTAGCTCTATTGTGAATCGGTGTTACTTGAGTATAACTAAAGTGACCATATGGCCCGAATTTTCAATCCCTGTCCCGATTTTTTACAACTAGTTTTTTGGTCCCAAATTTATAGCATTTGTCCCGAAAAACAGTAGTAGGAGAGTATAAAAGTTTAAATGCATATATTTAAGTATTGTAGATTGCAAACTGAGAGTACAAGCATAAGTTAAGAGACATGCACGATATCAGCTGCATAAGCAAGAGATTCCCCATTCTCATTCCTACATTTCTGTCTCCAGCCTCCTAACATTCATGGAATTTTGTTCCCAGCTCACAGTTGCAGTTCAGACTTTCACTTACAGACATCACTGCAATTTTTAATTGATAATATTAATTCGATTATGATTTGAATTTATAATATATACATATAGTATTTTTTAATTATCAACAGTGCATTATGCATCATCCTCTTACACATTATTACAAGGCATCTGAAAATAATTTTGTCATTTACTGAAATTTCATTGTAGATATATCCATCTAAAATCATCTTTATTTTGTCACGTTTAGATCGTAAAAATGTTTACTCCATTGTCATTTTGATGTTGCATAAAGGTTAAAAAATTATTAAAATGCTACCCAAAACGATGACGTGTCGTTTCCATTTGAACATATATTTTTTACTTATCAATGGGGCATTACATACATGCTAAGGGGATGTTCTACTGTAGTTTAATACATTACTTCTTTTTAAGATTAATTTTTTTAGTAATAGTTTTGTTTAAGAATGAATACTGCATTTTGACTTATTCTTTATTTATTAAAAATATTATATAACACTATTAAAAAAATAAAATTTATTAATATATATAGACCTACATACTACTTCCACAACATTAATAATAAAATAATTTATTTGTAAAAAAAATTATTAAAAAAAATCATATATATGGTGTCCCGAATTTCAAACTTCGAAATCTGGTCACCTTAGTATAACATACTTATTTATAGCAGAAACGTTTTAATCTCAAGCTATAAGGTAAGACATTTCTCCAGTAGTTTGGAACATAGGTGTGACTCTATAATATAATCAAAATTTGTACAGATCTGTGTTAAATGATAAGAAGGTTGAGCTATTAAATAAATTGTGACAGACTCTCAGGCAAGTATCACACACATTAAACAATTAGACCCCAGCTACATGCTTAATATCTGGCTTTGAAATACATTTTATTTGAGATGGTAATGAAATAAATGCTTATAAAATTTACCAGTTAGACAGATGTCTACAAATCATATCAATTAGATAAATTACTGAAAAATAATATCAAGATAAAAATTATTAAGAAATTAAGATATATATATATATATGTGTGTGCATAAGATAAAAAATATGTAAACCAAAATTATAATTTACACTAGCAATAGTCCTTAATTCCTCCTCTCTGATCTAAAAATCGTAAACTTTTCTGTTTTCTTTTTTTGACTCTTTCATTTCTAGATCTGTCCATCTCATATGACTCGCATAATGCTGAAGACATAGCTAATTCACAACCTAAATCTTTCGAACTTAAACCTTCACTATCACTTTCGAACTTAACTCTTCACCTTCATTCCTAACCGAACTTCTAGCTTCCAAATTAGATAACTGGGCACTTTAGCTCTTTTGCACACAAGATTCTACTTTGCTCACTAATGTGTTGCTTAACCTCTCTAGCTATTGTCTATGTTTCTAAAAATACAATCTGTTTAAAATTGTGGGGTTAAAACAGTGGTATGTATAGCACACCCACAATGAAGTTATAATGCAGAGAACCATTGTCAATCCATTGCAGCATTATCCAAGCCATTCTATTACATAAGTTTTAAATAACTGAGTTTTTTATGGTATTTGTCTGGTATGTATTGTACCACTGTTTTGAGAAAGACTGGGAGACACCTTTCAGAACAGGCAGTTAAGACAACATACTGGAAACAGACCAACAGCAGCTTTTGATAATGACAATGTGCCAACAGCATATTTTACAAAATGATATAATAAGATAGCAAAAAGATAATTGTTTCTAATGTCAAATGCAAGGACTAATGACAGCTATGACACACATAGTGCATTTTCAGCTATTTGAAATAAATAACCTTCATCTGGATGAAAACATTACAAATTAGAAAGTAAGTGTTAGTCATACATGTCAGAACCTTTTTTTTAGCCTTTTTACAGGATATTATCTAACAGATGTACTGAAGATTATTTACTGTGTCTCGCACACTATCACCATTTTAGTTTTATGGTTAGAATCAGATCCATGCTGATATGTCAACATTCATTAATAACGGTAAGATTGTATAAACACATACACATTATATATAATAGAAGAGTTTATTTTATAATTTGGAAGACTAGAATTTGCACAAAATATTACAATATTCTTCAAATTAAAAGTTTCATATTGCACTAAACTAAGCAGATATATCAACAGGATTTTACTTGCAATATCAAAAACAATTTCTACATAATACAGAAGAATATTGGCACTCAGTTGCAAGTATTCATTTTACGTATTTTATAAATGTAAGCAGTGCAACAAAAGCTTTAAATTCAACAATCAATGGCAAAAAGAAAATTATTTTATAAAATATAATACAACACATTGCATAACTTTATGCTAAGCATGTTAAACTAATATAACTGCAAAAACAAAAAATAATGAACTACAGGCTACATATCACAGAATGTTTATGAAACAAAAAGGACTAATATACATATGTTACATTATGTTCAAAAAATGTTAAGACACATTTGCTGCTAGTAATCTAAAATTAAGTATATTTTTTTGTGTGTGTAATTTACATACATAACAAGAAATTTTTTAAACAACCATACGTATAAGATAAAAATATTAAACTTTGTTTTTGCTTACACATTCATTTTACCAAACAATTTTTTCTTCAATAAGCGAAAGACAGTATTTTTGATAATTTTTCATTGCATTCATCACATATTAAGATATATGAGGAAATTTTTTAAAAAAAAGTCTATAAAAGCTAATTCCATGTTATCAAATAGTTTCTTTGCCATAACAAATGAAAAGTATTAATAAATATCAGCAATATTTTAGATATAAGTAACTAAAATTTTACTGTAGTCGAATTATAAAATTCTCTCTTAGATAGTAATTCATTTTACTTAACTATAGTTAAATAAAATAATTATAATCTAGTGTTTTCTGCTATAATTACAGCACTTAGGACTGCCATTACTTCCCTTAAAACCAGCATAATAAATTTAAAATATCAATAAGGCTAGTATTTATTTTCCTTCTAAGCTGAAATAGTATTTTCATATAAAACATTAAAATGCAGTTTTCTACAGTACCATACTTGAAACATATAAGATAGACAATAGGACTTTATTAATAGTCTCCTAGGTTTTTAAATAACATGTAACTTAATACACATTTCGAACCTACATTAATTAATACAAGCACATTTTTAATACTTTTTTAGTGAATAGGAAGTTACATTATTTTTTAATAAATTTATAATTTTTTAATGATTGAAATTTTAAAAAGAATTTGTTATTTTATATTATGTATTTTTAATTGTTACTGCTTGTTAATTAGATATAAAAATTATTATATCAGTTTTTGCCAATTGGTATTTTAGCAGATTTTTACCTTGAAATCCATATAAGACAGGTTATAAATGTACATATTTTAAATAAATGTCTCATGCTTAAAATTCTGCTACCCGAAAACCTCATAGAAATGAACATTCATCATACAATTTGTGATTAACACAAAGTCATTATCTGAGTAATGTCGTCAATTAGGTAAACATTAGCAGCACTCTTAGTAAGTTAAAAAACAGTAATTTACATATACTATCAGGTCACATTTTAATTAAAATTCCTGATAAAATTATGTCAGTGCTTATTGGCATTCTGTTTTATAGCATACAATGTGCCATCACATATGTCACAATTAAACAAATGCTATGTTTGATATAAATATGTTTTAACAAAAGTTTTTTATTTATTTGCTTACACAACAGTATTTTTATGAAGTATATCCCCCTCCAAGCTTCACAAGATTCATATAATTTTAAACATAAAAATAAGTGTGCATTTTTTTTCTGGAAAGGTTTATAGTTAAATTATTACACATCCATTTAAATATTTAAATAGAAAAATCAAGATACAATTAACAAGATTTTTGCAGAAATATGCTTACAGAGAAAGAAACTAAAATCATGTATTAAAATAAAAAAAAAACAATCTATTACTGCACAGAGTTTTATAAAAAATTAAAGATTAGTATAAGCAGTAACAGGAAATAGCAGATGAATGTAAATTATGATAAAGGTAGACTTTTAAACATAACAGAATATCTCATGAAGTATTAAAGATCATTAATAAGAGAAAGGACATCATTAATAAGAGATTAACCGACTATAATGTTTTCATGCATCCACAATTGTTCTTTTCTAAGCAATCAATTATATCAAAAATGACATTTTGAATGTCAGACACATAAATATAATATTTAATGTTTAAATTTCTTACATTCAAAGGTTCATGTTTCTTAAAATGGTGATAAATGCAATATACCCAAAATACACTGGTTTCCAAAAGTTAAGCAACAAACAAAAATCATGATAAATCGGCTAAAGCTAGTTTCAAATTCTTGAAATATGGACATATTACAAATAAAAGCAAGTTGCACCACATAGCATTCTGCAAAAGAATGGCATTACCATTACTTTAAGTAAATATGATACAGCTTAAAATAAATTTTAGAAAGGAATTACCATTCAATGAACAACTGTAAATTAAAACAATTTTGAGATAGCCAAAGTGTTCTGCAGTTTTAGATAGCAATAAGTTATGCAGATGATCAGTATTTGCAACTCAGTGCGCATCACAACAGGACTGCAACTACATCTCTTAGATCCACATTTATTTCTGCTACAGGAAGGACAGTATCAGTTCTGACAGTATGCAGAAGACTACATGAAAGAAGTCTGTAGGTCCCACCTATCTCCTGCCACTGATTTGATTTATTTGATTATGGTAAAGGACTTCAGGGCAGCAGCCCTGAAGTCCTTTGCCTGGGAGGAATGCCTTTATGGAGGACTTTCTAACAGAAATTGGCTCATAAACAAGTTACATATACCTCCTGTCACTGGAGTGTGCATTTAAACTGGTATATTTTAACTGGAATGAAAATTCGGTGGAGGTCTGTTTTGCTTCAATGATTCTCTAACGTATTTACATTCCGGACAGGGATACTATGTAGAAGGTTGTATGGGGAGGAGTATCTTTATATGGGCATACAGACCTGCATGTACTGTCACATGGAACTCTCAATGCTCAGAGGTACAGAGACGACATACTAGATCCAATTTTTCATCTTCATTCCATCGTAATTGGTGATACCTTCATTTTGTAAGCAGATAATGCCTGCTTTCACATTGCTTGTCTCATTCACCAATTTCTTAAAGAAGAAACTATCGTCCAAATGGAATGGCCATCATGCATCTCAACCTTAATCTCACTGAGAATGTCTGAAACACTCTTAGGAGACGTGTTGCTGCCCACCAAATCCTAGATGGTCTTAGAATTGCTTTACTTGATCAACGGGTATTGCTAGCCATGAATCTTATGTACATCTCAAACAGCATAAGACATTGCTGTGAGGCCTGTATTGCTGTTCGGAAGATCATATTCACTATTGAGATTTTTTTTTTCTTCTTTTGGTATTTAATTTTTTGTCTCAATTTAGGAAATTTTATGTTCCTGTTGATATCCCATAATGTAAATATTCTGTATAAAATTTTCATGTGTTTTTAAACCGAAAGTGGTGTAATAAATATTATCACCAAGTTTAAACCAATTTGCTTGCATACAATTTGAGTTATTTTATTCTCTTCTCTTATATTCTTCTGTTTATGGCAAAACTTTCGGAAACAGTGTATATGATATTCAAAATGTAGTAAAAGAATTATTTCTGTTATTAAAACCAATTTCATTTAAATTAAATTGGTTAACTGGAATAGGTGTGTAAAGATTTATTATTTTATTTCAATAAATATTAAAGAAACTACAGACTATTAATTTTTACATAAATTATAAATATTAAACTAGGCTCAGAATAATTTTATCCCCAATTACATAAAGTAAGGTTATTAACACTAGCAACTAAAACTTTTGATTCCAGAAAGTTGTTCTTTTACTGTTGACAATGAAAGATGAAAAAATATGATTAAAAATTGCCATATTATACACAAAAGAAACAGCTGGTTGTGCAACAGTTTCTTAGAAAATGTGAGTAATAATTTATGATGAGATTTTTAAAACACTAATGATTTAACAATTCACACAAAGTTTTATTCTTTTTTTTATATGAAAATGTTTTTGTTAAATTTTTATAACAATGCAGTAATCTAAAACAATACAAAGCTTTGTACACACAAAAATATATTGCTCTTTGTAAATTTCACTTCTTTACATTTATAAATAACTGCTTTCAAAACAATTAAAAAAAAAGCTTACAACATAAACTAAAAAGTAACAACAAAACAAGCATATCCATATTAAATTTTCTTTCTCAGGAAATCTAATAAGCTAGAATAGAAAAAAAAGTTTACATAATTATTAAATATTAATTATTTATTATTTTGTCAAATAAAAATTATCAGGAACTGTAATATCAACTCACTTTTCACAACAGCCTTGTATATGGGAAATAATACAAGGTTTGAGGCAGATCCAGCTGCCAACTGCTTGCATGGAGCTCAATTACCTCAAGTAGAATTTTACGAATTTGTGCATTTATGGACGGATTAACAAACGCATCTCGCAAGTTTGACACCATATGCTGCATGCGTTGGGGAGCATCTGCTTCCAGCTGCTTACCAACTGTTACCAACATCCTGCGAAGTATTTCAATCTATAAAAAATAGAAAGCTACGATACTATACAAATTCACCCTCCATGATTAAAAATTTTAATGAGAGAAGTACACAACATGACATGATTACATGCATAAACTGGACTATGAAATAAAAGATTTTCTCCAAATAGAGCAAGAGCGATATAAAGGAAAAAATATTTCTTTTAAAAAAGAAAATGCTTGGGAACTGTCTCTTTACATATGAGAACTATTGGACTAAAAGCAGAATTTTTCTTAATCCCCCCCCCCCGTTTTTCCTGCTTTGATAAGAATATGATCATGTGGCATTATGTTATGCTGCATGTAAATAAATTATAAAATATGTTTTTTGGATAAAGAATATAAAACAGGAGTATGATTTCATTCCTACAGCATTTTAATATTAAAGAAAACAAAACTGGTTTGCTTACTTAAAATTATTAAGCTCCTCAACTTAGCATATCAAACAAAGAATTCTTCACTTAGGAATTTAGTTTAAATTATTAGTCATCACTTCCCTGGAACTTGAAGGTTCCTTAGATGGGTATTCCAACACCTTGATTCTATCACTGCAGTTTTCATTATCAAGTTAATTTACCTTATATAATTGATCTTTTATAAATTCTGATACAGATTCAGAATTAAACTTTCACCAATTTTAGTACTAACATGGGCAAATTCGAAAAACCATAATAAGAAAAACAGTTTCATACTTCTTTACTGCTTATTCCTCAGAAGCTATTTTTGATGGATGCTACTGTACAGAAAAAATTCATCTTTAAAATTACTTCTTTGTTAATGTCAGTATGTTTCCTTTTAGGTCATCTAAAATGCATTTAATAGCATTTTGCAATACACAATAAAAATCAATTCAATATTTATTTAAAAACATTATTAATAATTGAAAACTCGATCAAGGAAAGAAATATATTTCTCCTAGAATTTTTTTTCCGAATATTTGAAATAGCAAAGATGTCCTACACTAAGGCCTATCAAAAGAACTTACATTAGCCCTCCACTTAATTAATCAAAATCTGGGAATTTATTTATCCATACTCTCACAAGCATATTACTTGACTGACAACTCAAAGCATCCAATCTTAGAACTTTTGTCTATATAAAAATTGCTTAGCTTGTTGTCAAACACTCAAATGCAAGAAATTTCTAATGTAAATTTACTATTCAAGTTCTACACAAAATTTTTTAATGTAACATCATAATTTGCATGCAGAATTTTTTAGACAAATGAGGTTACAACTGAAAGAGATAATATTATGGTTTCAACTAAACTCTGTTTATTAAACAAACTTGACAGAAATGAAAACAGTGCGATTATTACAGAGAATTCTTATAAAAAACTTATTTTGAATACTTTAATTTTTTTTCCATGTTATTATCACACAGATGACTAATGCCATCAATATACTGGGCATAAAAAATATTTTCAATTCTTATGAAATGCTTTAATTCTTTTACTGGAAATGAAAACACAAAATATTTCTTAACACCACATAAACAAACGCTTAAATTTAATCATCCAATTTAAAATTTTGCATTTCCTCCAAATTCTGAAATTTTTCACAAAACGCACTGCAAAGAATCCTCTCTTCTGTAAGAAGGGAGCTGTCCCAGTTAATAAATATCTCTACTAAAGGGAATTAAATTCAGTCAACTGCATATAAAACTGAGCAATTTTGCTATCCAATTTAAATCTGAGGTATAATAACGTACATTAAATGCTGAAAGCATGAGATGTTATTAAAATGCAGATATAAAACATTTATTAATTAATGCAAAACAAACAGCTAAACATTTTTACTTTATCAAAAATAAACAGAAATCTTCAAAACTAATGAAATATAAAACAGATAAATATATTAAAACCGCTTCACTAAAATTAAACAGGAAAATATGTGAGAATAATACAAAAGAAAGAAAATTTCCACAATTTAAGATTCAAGGTCAGCTTTTAGTTTACATGATTATTTCAAATTAATACAGCACAAACAAAGACTTACTTCGCCTTCAATGTTGACAGATGATGGCCTCAACATAACATTTGCACATTCAAAAAGTAGGGTCTGAAGTGTCAAAGCAAGATGAGCCATAGGCGAGTTTGGGTGAGGACTCATTAAGTTCATGGGAGTATTTCCACCAGACACAGCTTCACCCATATGGCAATGCTGATTTTTCACACGTAGAAAGAGCTCAGTGAGAAATGACACATAAGCGGCCCATCGCCGCATTCCAGGTGCAGTCATGCCAACTGATGTCAAAAATGTTGAACGGAGTAATTTGTCTCTCTCGTTGTACCATTCACGACAGCAGTTTTGGAGACTTTCAAGAAATGTGTGATCATGTTCCTTCTAAAAGTAAAATAATAAAAGCAATTTTAAACCATGTTTTTGCTTTAAAAATGATTGAATTATGTTGTTCTTATCTTCCGGTTAAGGTTTTTATGCCTTTCGTAAATTTGCATGCAAGATTTGTAGAATTATCAATTTAAAAGTTGTTTACGCGCAGCTAAGCCTAATAATTTTTCTCATGGCAGAGATATTTGTTTACATTTGAAACTTAGGAGAATATTGGATTTGTTGCCAATCTAGCAAAACTAAGCTTCGCAACAACAAAGATAACACCTTCTTTTATTATTGCGAATTAAATCATACTTAATCCATTCTGGAATTTATTCGAGGAAATCAGTGTTTAAGATTTACTTTGTAATTTTTAATATAAATATTTTGATTTTTTTTTTTGGCCTTGTCAGGAAGTGAGAACTGAACTAATTAAATGAGAAATGCTGAATCGTGTGCAAAAAAATGTCTTTTTTTTTTTTTTCTTTTCCTTTTACACCTTGTTTTAGATTTATTATAGTGTTTGAATGGAACATGTAGTAATAATTAGATAATTCTCCAGATGATATACATAAGTTTTGTGCATTCTAATGAGTTATAAAATGAATGAGATGTAACGCTGTTAAGTGAAGCTACCGCCAGAGTGTTGCTGTGGTAAACAAATATAGTGAACTTTAAAAAGTGCATTTATTCTATTGTGGTTTATATGCTATCAATGAAGTAGATTTAATTCAATCCGATATGTTTAAATAAAATGCAAAATGCATATAATTTAATATTCCATACAAGGAAGTCATAATACACACATCAGATTTTTTGGAAGAAGGCTTTTACAATGAATTTAAGAATATATTTAGACTCCAAAGCTAAGCTGTGATTTCTAAGGAATCAACATACAGTGAATTTACTTAAATTTGGGGGGGGGAGAATGAATTCTCAAAAATCTCAATTAATATGGCATAGTTTTTCAAATTAATGAGAGTCAACTGAAATTTTTATTTCACACAGAGTAACCTTTTTTTAAAAAATAGAATTTCGATTATAAATCTATTCAGTTTTATATTTATCTCGTTCTAACTTCTTTCTCAAATCATTAAAATGTAGCATTAAATAGATTGCCCTATATCAAGATTACATATTTTGGCTTGATCCATGACCTATCATTGACCACATCTTTCTAAACTTTTACTTATAAATGCATTTTATTTTTAGGTACAAATACATTTATATTCATAATCAGATTTCAGGCCCTTAAAATGATATGAAAGTTATATATATGCAATCAAACTTAACATAACTTACATGAAAATACAAAATGTAAAAGGATTTATGAAACAATCATCTCACCTTTAAAATTTAAATATCCGGATTGCTTGAAAAATAGAATTTAGATTCTAAATACAATATGTTTAATTCAGTCTCAAATAAAACTTAAACATCTATTAATTAAATTTTCACACATGTTACTGACAATACACATTTCATGTTAATATTTACAATTTAAAACATATTCAATTATATACAAGTGTAATAATTATACTTTGTTCCATTTTTATAACTACAAACTTGGATGATATATAATTATCACAGTTGCCAAAAGTCATCAAAACTTATTTTATCAACATCAAAACAATGCAAGAAAAGCATTAAAAAAAGAAATAATGCATAACTGCGATTTAGATTTACCACATTTTTCACATGCTAAGGCATGATATATATATTTAAAAAGACAATTCAGAAAAACAATAACAGTTTAAAAGAGATACAGAACATTAAAATGTAATTTTTATCAAATGTCAACAGAAATATATTTAAATTTTCAATAACATTTTAAAATTTCAAATAATTAAAAATCCAGTACAAACTTCTATTATTGAGAAACAAAGCTGTGCTGCTGGTGCTCCATACTGCACATGTTCAACAGCTTTACAACAAATCAAACGCACCAATTCCATAAGCTTCTGACAAGACAAGGCATTAGGATCTAAAATTTTAAAAACCATTTTCAAATGTATGACAAGAAACTCTTTAACTAATTAATCAATCACTGATAACACAACATTTAAGTAAATTTAAATTCTGAAAAGCTGAGATTCTATTTCATAAAATTAATGTCTAATTATTTTTAAACTCTTAGTTACACAATAAGATAATAAAATTTTTATTTAAAGATCACATCAGAAATAATTTTACACACGCATAAAGCAATATTTGGCATTAAAAATCAGTATTCTTGAATATAGCAAGATTAGCAACACTTCGAACTAATACTATAACATACATCAGACCATTATTTATTTTATTTTTCTACTAAAATAAATCTATAACAAGATTAAAGTTTTTGTTCAATACAGTTGGATTATTTTTCTTTCAGTACATTTTAAATAAAACCATATTTCCCCAATTTAATGTTTCACAATTTGTTGTTTTCTAACAGATATTCCTCAATATACCAATATCTGATTCTGTATTTTTTGTTTTAAAAACAAAGAACTAGCATGAATTCTCATATAGAGAAAATACAAATGTTGCTTGCACAAAATCATATTTTGTGTACACTTAATTACTAATCTCATTAAAGATTCAAAAACAAGCAGATGGTCAGCAAAGGAGTATACACCATGAAACATAGTTCTGAAACATGGTTATCGAGTCTCATAGTTTAAAAAAAAAGGTATTTAATGCCAAGAATGTGCCAACCATTTATGATTCAATATATCAAACAATACTGTATGCAAAGATATTTTATTTATAATTCAACTTCTTAAGGAAAACTTAATGGAATAAATTATAACAAAGGAAAAAATTATGACCTTACCTAGAACTGCTCGACGTATCAGACCCTGATATTCCACAGGAAAAGCATCTCTTTCAAAACCTATCATTTCAATTTCATTAGATTCACTGGCAGTGAAACTTTTTGATCGCTTCAAAGCACTTTTAAGCTCAGTCGGAAGAGTAGATGAAGGTGGAGGTGAGGTTTTCTTTATGACACTGTCAGCAAAATGTACTTTACTATTATTTTTGCTCAGTATTTCTGAAATATAAATTGCCTTACTTAAATATAAATTGAAAATAAAAACTGAAATATAAATTGCCTTAGAGTTGCAAGCACATATAACACGTTTTATTATTTCAATAACCTTAAACGATTAAGAATTAGTACATATTACACTAGATAAAATGCTACTTACAAGTAGTGCATTGATATTAAATAACAGCATTAGAATTTGGAATAAAGCACTTCAGTAATTTTCCAAATTTGCTGTTTCCACATATTCATGAGAACTGTCATAATATTTTTATATAATGCAAATTAATAATACAAAATAGGTACTTCTTCGCTATAGCAGCCCCTGAGATTGAATCACCAATCAGCCAACATACCTTGCCAAAATCTGGCTGCATGTTCTTATACCTCACCATGCAATCGCATATTAACACCTTGCTGCATTTCTGCTATCGCGACATGTTCTAATATTATTCATTCATTACGAGGTTTTCAAATTTGCAATGTTTATTTTAAAACATATTCCTTTTTTTGGGGGGGGGGGATATGATAGTCACAATTTTTAGTTTAGCAAGGAATGAAGTGGATGATATACTTTATTATGAGAAAGATATCTTTTACCTAACAAACGAGTACGTAAAAATGGCCACAACACGAAACTTTATACTAACAATGAAACAAACCACTTGGAGGTGTGATCTTAAAGATTACAAAAAGAAGAAAGGCCTCTGAGTTGAAATTTATTCAGTGGTTTCAAAATATTGTTCATCACTGCTATTAGATTTATGTATTCTTGGGCACAGAAGTTGACATTCATGAAATTATGTAGCAAACAGCTTAGTATGTGTGAAAGTGCTGCAGTTCACTGGAATAATTATATGTGATAAAATAATGATGATAAGGATTCTTAAAAATATTCTTAAGAAAACAACATGTGACTATTATTGTTATTATTATATATTGTACTGTTTATTTTTACATTCATGATCCATAATGTTGACAAAAATCTAAAATCGCCAAATATGGTTGGAGGCCTATTTAACAAAAAAATACTAAGAAATATTGATTGAATGGAAAACTCATATTAAACATTTCTGAAAATATCTTTAAAAAAAAAAAAAAAAGGAAA
>KK112120.1:243727-275772 GCA_000611955.2 Stegodyphus mimosarum
TTTGTGTACGTTGCCTACATTGTGCAATTCGCAGATGTTTTTTTTAAGTTAAAACGGAACGGTGTGTACATGGTATCGTTTGTAATTTTAATGCTCTTTTAAAAAAAATTCCTTCTTTCTTCGATGCCATTTTGGTTACGTTTTCGCGGAGCGTGTCGGGAAGGTTATGTAACGGCATAAAATGCGTAAGTATTACAACATAAAATGTAAATAATTAATTTAAACCTAACTGACAAATATTTTAATGATCATAATGTTCGTTTTGCATATTATTTTATTATCTTTTTGTGGCAACAGTTTCCATACTAATTTATGCTTTAGAATTCTATGTTTTGTTTACAATAGCTTTTCGCGGAGCGTGTCGGGAAGGTTGCAATTGCAGACATTTCGCAGAAATGCACCAAATTGGCGATTTTCAAAACATCGCCAAGCAGTGGGCTAAAGCGCATTTTCACCCTCCGTTCTACCCTGTTACAACTATCACATTGCCTAATTCTACTGATATTTTTGGTCTATCTGTCCTTCCATTACCTAGTAAGTCTTGCTACATTCTTCAAAAAAAGTGGGTAACTCAATAGAAGATTGTACTACAATTTATAGCCTGACTACTATAAACTTCATGAATTGCACTGTGTAATTTTATTGCTCTTTTACTACATAAATTTTCAATTTCGAAATCTGATTTTGAATTTCTACAACCATAGTAACCCAGATACTTGTAATTTACATCTAATACCACTATCAATGGTTACCAGGAATTAATATAAGGCATGGCCAACTGCTTTTGTAACAGTGTACACCTACTTTGGGAAAAAAAAAATTATTTGTTACAGATTGTTTCCTTTCATTGTTCAGAGCCAAATTTAAGTATAGGCAATGCAAGACCCATCAAAGGCACTGATTACTGATTTTCAAAATATAATGCAAGTAATATCTGAATTATGGTCTATTTTGCTTTATTTATTAGTATGTTTAATGTATTTAAGCAGCATGAAATATAGTGATCGCTTAGGTTGCTGAAAATGGTTCAGCTCTTACAGTTCATAGAACAAAAGTATTTGAATACATTTGCATGTTAATCAACAAAAGTTAATCACAAAATGAAAGCATAGTTACACAAAATGAAACAAAACTTCACAAAATGAAAGCATAGTTACATTTACTTTTAAATAATACAATTTTTCTTACAACTGTTTGTTTACAACAATGTAATTTAGTGATGAAAAATTGTATTGGGAGCTTTCTTCAGTTTATTAAAATTCAGTTGGTCTAAAGGCATTAGCAAGTGAATTACTTACTTGAAAATTGTGCATATCCTTCTGAACATTTTCTGCCTTGACAGAAGCGACAGGGGTATTGTCTTGTCGGCCGGTCATGATCGAGTTTTCGTCGTCGGAAACTAAAGTTCTCGGAGATCGAATCGAAGGCAATGAACGTTCGATATCTCTAGAAATAGAAGAAAGATATGCATATAATTCACTTGATAAAATTAATTTTATTCATATTTCAAATACAGTAAAACTTGTCATCTGGAGTATCTTCAAAGATCCCTGAAAGGGAACAATATTGTTGTTTTACTGTATTTGGTATTCAACATCATATCTCAAAAATGATTACTTTCAAAAGCTAAAGTCACCTGGAAGCTAACTTAAGGCTCCGCTGCATTTTTAAATAAGAGAAATCTGCAGTAGTTAATCTTAACAAAAGCAAAGTTGATACTTGTTTTCTTCTGTATGCATTATTGTTACCACAAAAGAAAAAGGAGTTTTACTTTTCACATGGCTTAAGCAAATGGTTTCAGTTATTAATGCAGCAAAAATAATTAAAAACTTTAAGTATGTCACAATGACTACTGGACACATTTTCGTCTATTAACTGAGTTATATGTAAATCGATATAGACACACTTCCTGTTTTAATTTGAAAAATGTTTTTAAATGATATTAAAAACAAGTGCTGAATATATAATACCAGAAGAAACTGTCCAATTTAACTCACTAAACAAAAGTAAAAGTTTACAATTGGGTGCCCCTTGTTTTTTGGCGATTCTGTTTTGACGGCAAGATCGGCGCCAATAAGACACAATTTCAAGATGGCCGCTACACAAAACCAAAACAAGAAGTCAAAGAATTTCCCAAACTCTGTGTCCATGTACACATCGAACTATTTTCACTTAAAAAAAAAAATCAGAGAATTGCACAAACATTGCACATTGCCTTGACTTTGTCCATGTGCACATCGATTTATTTTCAATTAAATAAATCAAGAAGCTAAAACCATGTTAAAACTCTCATGCTAACCAGAAATGGGGTTTCATCGCCAAAATTGAACAAAATTTTTCGCCCAAAAACAAGGGGCACCCAATTCTACACTAAAGCCCAAAATTATATCTAACTGAAACTAAAAACTAGACCGGTAAATAAAATAAATAGAATAAGCGTAAAATCATAAAATTTGATTTCAATTTACACACATTCAAAAGAAACATATAAAAGATATTTTAAGTTTTTAATTGGAATAAAATTAACTCCTTCACACAGAAAATGAGATTGGGAATAATTTCATAATAAGTAACACCTACAAAGGCGTAACTGATGCAACTATTGACAAACGTAACAGCAACATTTAAAAATTTCGGAACAAAAACCACACTTGACAGACAAACCGACGTTTTGCGTTGTGCCGTAAGTTACGTCTTTCAGCCAGCTCACAGAAAGAATATATGTTGAACAAATTAGTAAAAAGTAAAAATAAGTATAAAACGGCCTGTTCGTTTCAATGACGTTATTGACTCTTCTTGAAATTATAACTCTTTCATATTCATTTAAATTTATGTTTTTGTTTGTGTACATAATTTCAATTTATATATTTGTATAGATATTTGTATCTTCTCTCCCACCAAGTTTTCAGAGTAACGTAACTTCGTTACTGGTAGGGAAGTGATGTAGGCAACAATTATTATTGATCATAATAACTACAACTACTTCTATTAGTTAATAACTTCTACGTTCACTTCACCCATCACGCAGCTGAAGTATTGTTATGACTGAGATCAGAAAGGGGAATTACCGAGAGCTAGAAAGAATAGTAAAATGTTGTACTACGAAAAATTGATTCTTGCTTTTGTTTTTGCCGTTTAAATTACCATACAAAAAGAACGTTGCAAGCGACTACAGACTCAATCCTGATGACACAACTTGTTTTGTCTTTATTATTAAACATCACTTCTTCCCGCTTACGTCACATAAAATTGAACAACAAATTTACCACTTCTTCGCGCTTACGTCACATAAAATTGAACAATAAATTCACAAAATTTTAAACTCAGCATATCTTTAGAATTTATGATACACTGTTAGTGTTGGCATACGCTTTTTTTAGCCCAGTAGGGCTAATGTTCTCGAACCTCATTTTTTCATCAAATTCTTTTTGTTGGTCGTTTCGTTTTTCAAATAACTAGCCGCTGATCCTGCCAGCTGCCTAAAATTGATACATAATGCTTAATACGTAATGCATAATGCTTTTAATAAATTTTAATACAAGCTGGTGTCATTTCACAGGTTCAACGGTTAATTAATAGAAGAAATAAAAAATTACGCATACTGATGTTAAATCCCTTAGTTTCTTAATCAGTAGATTAAATGTATAAGAAAAATTAAATATCTTCGCTTCTGTATAATTCGTTTCACAAAATGGTCTTTAGTATTCCCAAAAAAGTGTGAAATGTTGCCATACTATTCACTATATTATTTCTCTAAAAATAATACACAGAGATAACGTTTGATAGAAGCCTCCTTTTATTTTTATTATCAAGCATTTTTGTAATATTATTTATACTAGTTCTTTAAAAATAATACATGGCGATAACATTGAGTGGCAACATTTTAGTAGTGATACTGATGAAAAAATTAAGTGTGAGACCTCAAGTGCTAAAAAAACTGCAATTTGAAAATTTCATAAAATGTTTAAGAGCTCGAATTTTTTTCCCTTATTAAAATTGTTTTTTAAATATATACACTGTAAAATACAAATATTTCACTTCTCCATCATTACCAACTAATAAAACTGTGCTTTTGAATAATATTAATCTACATACTTTTTATTGTTAACAATTAAAACCTGAAAAATATTTCGATTTTATAAGCTCCTACGCATCTTCCGATATTTTTTCGCTGAAGGTATTACGGTATAAATCTCGATTGAAAATTTTTGAAGGTATAAAAAAATATTAACGGTAAAACAAAACTGAAAAGAAAAATAAAGAAATATATAAAAAGGCTTGCAACTTGTATATAACTACAAAACTTCATCATAATAATATTTAAATATTATTTTTAATGCATAAAAACTACGCACACAAGAAACAGATTTAGTAATTTCGTAAGAAACTTGTATGCGCTAAACCTATTTTACTTATTACATATATAAAATAAAATAAATGTTGTTGCAAAATGCTTATTAATATGACCACATCCCGATAAAAATACTTCTTTAATGATTAACTTAACGCTGTATTCAGGAACACTTTTTTATAATACTGAAGACAAATGAGAGATTTTTTTAATCCTTAATTAGTAATGGCTTTTATTTATAACCAGGGTCAAAACCAGAACCTCGGCAACTGGGTGCAGCCGCACCGGGCGGCAGAATTAGGGGCGGCAAAATGTTTAGATTTTAGGAGGCACACTGGGGGGGGCGTAGTTTAGGAATCACAGAGATTGCACCGGGTGACAAAATGTCTAGTGCCGATCTTGTTTATAACCGATGTAATACTATTGCTAACTACAAACAATTACAATAAACTCTTGGCCGGTGGGGATTCTTGAAGGCGATTTCGTATATGAGCGTTATCTTTATTGTTTCCATTTAATTTGTCCAACGCTCGAATTCCATTCTTACGCAGTTCAATGCTCATTCATCAACGTTGAGTTGAATGCTTGCTGGCATCAGCTCTGGCCTAAAGTTATCAACAGTTTCAAACGATTTCCATCAATTGATAATGAAGCGAAAGAAATCGTACAAATGGTAAAAACAACTGATCACCAAGGATTTTCAGATATGGACGTTGGAAAAGTCGAAGAATTAATGTAGAAATAACAAATGAAGAATATGATGGTCTTATAAAACCAGCCGACAGTGAAAGCAGCGATAGTACAGAAGATAAAGCGCCTCTAACTTACAAGAAGTTAAATCAATTGTTAAAAAAAGGACAGGATAAAAACTGTTGTGACTTTCCAATGCAGACTGATCCGAATATAGAAGAAAAAGATCACTTTAATTAGGGGTATTGAACAACTCTGCGCTCCTTAACGCGAAATTTGAAAGAGTTGTGCAATTACATGCCCCAAGTAAAAATCCCAAGGCCTTCTTAAAGACACAGTTGTATCCTGTACTTATTAAAAGTAATAAAAATCATTTCACACCAAACAAATTGCTCGTTTCTGTAATTAATGGTTCCATATTAGATAAAACAGCCTTCTTTGTTATCTTGTCAGTGGCACCATGGAAATGTTAAATGCTACATAGCTACCAATTTTGCATTTAAAGGTATGGAACTTTTTGTACTTAACCCCAGATAAAAAAATTTTCTAACTGGACATTTATTTTATAAAGTCTGTTATTTATTTATGTTGCTGTTTATGTTATGTTGTTGTTGTTGTAGTAGTCTGTTCTTTATTTTATAAAGTCTAAAATGTTACATTTTATATTTACAGAACTTGAATGAACATTTCATAAAACACTGCACTCTTTAAAGAAACAAACTACATTGATAAACAATGCAGACCAGTGATTGTCAACCTAGGGGGCGCGAGCACACTAAAGGGAGGGAGGCGCGAGAATATCCAACAGAAAATATTATTTAAAAAATTTGATTAACTAACTGAAAGGAAAGCACACATAGACATAGAAAACCAAATACATTTTGACATATTTAATAATTAACTTATTAAAGTAAAACAACTTCTAAATCAAAACTTACTTAATCAAAACATACGAAATGAAAAACAAATTTAATAATCATTAGTTACTTCCTTGGGCTTGTCTTGCAGAGCAGAGTTTTTCGAAGGATGGTTTAATATTAGAAACAGCCACTGTGAGTTCTGTTCCTATATTTAGAAGAAGTCTATATTTTGTCTTCAAAGAAGCCACAGCAGAAAATCCAGTTTCACAAAGGTAGGATGTTGAAAATGGTAACAGAATGCCTTTGTTTTCAATGCAGAAGAATAATCTTCTACTCCTGACCAAAATTCAAATAGTGATTTATTACTAAATTGTCTTTTGGTTTCGCCATTTGTCGTGAAGTCTATGAATTTTTATTCCTCATCAATTGAGAGTTCTTTGGGAGTCTTATGAAATCGATCCCTAATCCACTGGTAACTTGCTATCAGTTTGTTGTCAGCAAGATTTTTTAAAATTCTTTGCCAGCATGGCTAAATGATTTTCAATGGTTACAAAAACAACTTTTACATGTTCTTCTTCAGCTCTGTAAATTTTAGTACAATCATTCACATTTGCAAATATTGTTAGTTTTTTTTTCTTCTTCTTTTTCTTTACATTTATGCTCCACAATTCCAATTTTCCACAAAAGCATTAACTTTATCACTCGGATCCAACATGTGTGTATTTGCTTCTTGGAGTTGAAGATTCAAGTTATTTAATTTCTTGAATATGTCGACCAAGTAGCTCAATTTCATCTCAAATAAACCACTGCGAAAATTCTCGGCTTCCGGTCTCCTTTCTTCCAGGAAAATGGCGATTTCTTCTTTTAATTCATAAACACGTTGCAAGAATTTCCCACGGGATAACCATCTCCCCTCGCAATAAAATAGTAATGCTGAATGTATTGCACCCACGTCTTTACAAAGTGCGGGAAAGATTCAGGGGACTCATTTTGATATAATTTACTACGCTTACAACCGTAGTTAACACAATATTCAGACCAGGACTCATTTCTTTGGAAGCCAAAGCTTCTCTGTGGATCGTGCAATGTGTCCAAACGCACTGAGGCGATTTTTTTTCCAAGTGCTTGTACACTTTGGAATCTTCCGAACATTGAACGAGCACCATCGGCGTATATTCCGACGCAATTTTTCTATTCTATGTTTGCCTCGTTCATAAAATCATTTAAAATAACGAATAATGCGAGCGCTGTTGCTTTCAGTTCTATTGGTTTGCAAAAAGGTAGTTCTCCTACTACTCACATTTTATCACAAAATCGAACATAGGCAATGAAATGAGCATCTTTATTACTATCTGTTGCTTCATCAAGCTATATTGAAAACAATTTGTCATGCAACTTCGAGAAAAGCTGACACTGTACATCTTCAGCTTTATCACCAATTCGACGAGCAACAGTATCATTTGAAAGAGGTATGTACTGCAATTGTTTTGAAAAATTATCTCCAAACATAGTTTCTACAATCTCAACTGCTGCTGGCAAAATAAGCTCTTCACCAACGGTGTGAAGTTATTTAGATCTGGCTATTTTATATGAAACTTTGTAGAAAGCAATTAAAGCTTTTTTATTCACAGACAAAGTTTCTTTAAAAATTATTTTTACTTTTCATATGCTTTTAATTTGAATTCGAAGAATTCTCTGGGTTTGTTGACGTACTCACTATGAAGCGTTTCCAAATGTCGTTTATTAGGTTTCGTGCTGTCTGCGGCCAACATTTTTGAGCAAATGCTACACAGCGGGCTTTCTTCTTCATTTACTTCAGTACTGGTAAACCCCAAATTTAAGAATTCTTGAGAATATTTTCTCGATTTTATTTTCAGAACCACGCTCGTCTGTGTACTTGTTGATGCTTGACTATCGTCTAATGCTCGCTTACGCCCGCTTAAAAATTATCCATAAATCTGCATAAATCTGCTGCCGTGAATATTTAATATGGTGAATTGCAAATAACACGAAAACATGTATAACATACGATAGATTCGATAGCGATCGACTCGAATGAGAATTGAGACTTGCGTTATCGAACATTTTCCTTCTTCCTATGACAAAACATTTGCTCTGCGCATGCTCGAGATGCCTTCCACAAACCATATTAATTATTTTTTCTCTTTTCTTTAGTCATGCTCCAGTTTTATTTCTTTTATTATTAATAAAAATGTATTCCCAGTTTCTAAATTTAGCTCACCCCGTCTAGGTTAACTTTCATTAAAGAATTTTTGTACTTTCATATTCTTTTAACGCTAACTCCCTGTTTGACTTTAAATTTTCCCCCACTTCCTTTCGCTTCACCTGTTCACCGCCCGCTTGACAAAATGCCAGATGTAGTTTCTCAGCAACGTTGGCTCGTTTTCACTCTTGTTTTGGCAGTTAGTTAAAAATAATTTAAAAACAGAAATCAAAATACTCAATACATATTATTGTTGTATACATTTTATTGTAAGCGGAGGGGGGGGCGATGAAAATTATGATTGAGAACTTGGCCGCGAATAATGAAAGATTAAGAAACGCTGATGTACACAGTTAAAATATCGTCTATCGGCACAGTCTATCGGACCATGTGGAGAATTTCAGCATAAGGCCAATCCGAATACATATATGTTTAGTCCCAATGTACTCAGTACTTGTTCTTTTTAACACCGATTTCAATAAGCAAACAATTTTCATAAATAAATAATGCAATACAGTAACAGCTGTTGAATGGATAACATCGATAAACACTAATAGTTCATCGCAGATTTTTTGGCCTGGTGAATTGGCTAAATATACTAGGTTTTTGTACTTTTCCTCATGGCGCAACGTTAATACAAGACATTTTTTTCAATAAACATCTTGTACAAAAGCATCTTTTTTAAGTAAATGCAATGGGTATTTTTCCAAACTAAACAATTAATCAGACCGAACACATACGTGGGAAAAACGTTTCGTATTGAACTTCAGCATAATGAAAATTTTACTAATTGAACTTCATCATACGGAATATTCAGATTATATGGGAAAGCTAAGTACTATTTTTTCAAAACTATTCTATCTTATTGTTGAACACTTTCAGAAAATACTCTGCATTCTCTACTGCAACTGGAAATATGTCTAGGACGCATATTTCTTTTGAAAATGCCTCCAGCCACCTTCTTCCAAAACCCTATTGCTACTCGAAAAAAAAATTATGTTATTTCGTATTCAAAAATTTTCTCTCCCTGTAACTTTTGTCGAACATTTATTTTAAATTCCTCTCCGCCGAATCCAAATCTGACATTTATTTTTAGTAGCACTTACCAACTGTAAAAGAAACAATTCAGTTAAAATACACCGTTTTACTCAAAAATAAGAGTCCTCTTATATTATAGATAACTTTTAATAAATAAAAATGTAGGTGAATATTTGACAACAGCATGGATGTGACAGGAATGCATGGTAATTTACTTAATTACATATAATAGTTTACTAGATATATATTTAGCTTAGGAAAAAAATTAGTGGTAGCCAGTGAAAGATTAAATGCAAATAAAATAACAGTTATAGTTTCAAAACTGTTAATTTCGTTTGAGTATTCGAGGAAATTTCCTCAAACGACGTCTCTTTCGCTTTCAACAGCCAGAACTATTATGTAAGTGGATCCAAAAAAAAAGGAAGGTTACATGCATCAGCATTTGAAAAGTAATTACTGTGGAGGGAATACGTTATCCCCAGAATTTAGGCAGATGGCACTAGTTTTCTAGCAGCGGTTGTGCGAATAGGTAGCGTAAGTTCGCAGATACGTCAGAGCGATTGAAATAGCAAGGTGTTTAGAAAAGTGTTTTCTAAACTTTAAACAACTTTTTATTGAACAAGCCGTTGTCCTGATCGAGTATCTGGAGCGTGGCCATACCGTTACTGCCGATCGTTATTCTGACACTTAGACAAGGTTATGTGAAGCCATCCGACGCAAGCACCCTGCCATGTTGAGTGATAGTTTCATCTTCCTGCATGGCAATACCCGGCCCCATACTGTTCGCCAAACTCGAGAATTGCTGCAAAAGTTTAAGTGGAAAGCCTGGAGTCACCTCTCCTCAAATAGCTAAGGTTTAGCACCCGATGACTATTTTCTTTTCCCGAAACTGAAGGAACATTCATCTTGAAAGAGGTTTTTTTTCAGACAGTGATGTGAAAACAGCCACCGAAAACTGGCTCAATGGGCAGGGACGTGTTTTTACAAAACCGGGTTAAACAAGTTGGTCCTGCGTTTAGATAATTGCCTAAATAGATTTGGTTATTATGCAGAAAAATGACACGCAAATATGCCTCTTAATTAATTTCCTTTTGTATTTTGTGTCTATTATTAATAAATATTTTTATTACCCTTGTAATAAATTTCTGCAACGGTCTCCTGATTTAATAACCGAGATAAAAAATTTTCTTGAACAGCAAGATCAACAATATGCAAAGTTAAAATGATGAAACATGGCTTAGTTATTTAGCGTTTCTTACAAGATTCGGAAACAATACAATAATAGTTGAAATGATCAGTAGCCATTTATGTACACAAAATAAAATTTATTATGCTAGTAGATCTTGATTAAAACAATTTGAATCCCTTTCCAAAAATGTTCTATCACCTATATCATCATGAAAATTTTAATTTTAACACTGAAAATTGTAATTTTAACACTGAAAATTGCGTTGCAGAATTTAAAAAGGTGACTGAATAACCTGCGGTCATATTTCGTGATTTTGAGAGATTATTGTGGAGAACCTTTTTCTTTTAAAAAGAAATTATAAACTAAACATATTACAGTAAAAATTTGATATACTTGATGATATGAAATGAAAGCGTGTTGCAAAAATTATAAACTCTACAAACTGATATGACCTTGAAAGCTACAGAACTTTAAGACTTTTAGAATACATCAACCGAGAAATTTATTCCAATATCACCTAGTATAACGAACTGTTTTGGATTTACATACTTATGTAAGCCTACGCTTTGATATTTAAAGTTCACTAAGACTAAAGACATCGTTCGTTCTCTACTTACTGATTCCCACACTGAGGTTTCGTTATCATTATCTTTGTCTGGATGCACGCAAAATTATGCATGCTTGGTGGGAAACATGCAGAATGCAGACTTCCCATTGATGATAACATAATTGATAAGTAAAATGCAATCCATTTTTCCTGGAGGCATTTTTCAATTAATAAATATTATTAAATTTAACATTCGTTAAAAAAATCCAGAGTAACTTAATGGTATACAAGACACAGATTGAATGTGTTAATATCAATCTTTTAGTAGGCAGTTTGCAATACATTTGTCAGCAACACAAAATGTCTATCTACATATATAAAGAAGTTGCTCACCCCAAATATAAAGATCACGCATGCACGCACAGTTTCCGTATTTCTTCCGGATACACTAATTTTGAGAATTTTCATAGCCACGCCAACTGAGTATTCTATATAACTCCTTGGCATTAATTAGTCTCTGCCAAAACTGATTTCAGGAACTCGAACTTTCTTTGTACAAATTATGCTATTCTATTTTTCCTTTCCCTATTTTTCCTTCCTATTTTTCCTTCTCATAATTTTGTTCAAAATCACGTGTCATCGTCTGCGAGCATTTCACTTTTCCTTCCGAAATAGATTTCTATATAGGTTCTTTTGCAATCTACACTTTACAACAAAACTTTATCATAATTATTAGATTTTATCTTTAATGTAGAAGACAGTATGTACAAAACTACAGTTATCAGTACTGCAATCGAACTATCACAGTTTGTTAAAAATCTCTTTTATTTTCGGCACTTTTTAAATTACTAATGCTACATTCTGTAACATGTCTTAGAAAAGCAGAGCAAATGAAGAAACAACTTTTATAATACCGAAGATAAATATGAAGATAAGAAAAAACATATCTTTATAAAATAAAAGAAAAAATGCTCTTTTATAATACAGACAATGAATCTTAATTAATGAATTAAGGAACACCTTTTCTAAAAGAAAATTCAGTGCAGTGGAACTTTATCTAACGTAAACCAAAACCAAATTTTTGTTGCTTAATTTTTTTCAAAGACGCTTCTCGAGTATCTTCGGCCAAATGCCAGCTGTTGCATACGTCACAAATTGAAGTACTGAGCAAACAGACAGATAAGACTACAAAATTAGAAAAGCTCCTGCATACGACGATTTCTAAATTTGTTATGTGCACATTCTGATAAGATAATGTATAAAAATCTCTTTGAACTGTTATATATATAAGTAATAATTGGATTATATAAATAATAATTATTATATAAGTAATAATTGAATTATATAAATAATAATTATTATATAAGTAGTAATTGAAAGTAATTATATAAGTGTAATAATTGAAAAACAATATACTGTATACCGTCTTTTGACGTTATTAGACTGTATACCTTCTGTTGACGTTAGTTTCAATAAAAAATGCCCTAATATGTTTAAAGAAAAAGCACTGTTCCTTTTCGTAAAATGCCAATACAATTAATTCTGCAGAAACGCACTTACGCGTTATCATATGTAAGAGCACAAATTACCCTCTCAGCGTCTTCAACTGAAAAAAAAAATAATAATAAAATTAAAGTAGTCAGTTGCATTAAAAGAAAGCTTGTTCAGTGAAGCCAAAGTGAAATCATTAACGAAAGTGACGAAATGCGATCGAATGGAAAAGGCGCATTGCAAACGCAACTCATCTGCTGAAGAGGAATTTGAGATAAATTTTAGCACAACATAAATTAAAATAACAGTGCCGACCAACAGGGATTGTGCTTAGCGACGCTGAGTGCCGTACCGAAGAGCCCGGGTTCGAATTCCGAAGAAAACATGGATGTTTGTAAATGTATAGTGTCTGGGCGGCATGGCGGCACTCTAAACATTTGGCGAGCCGTCTTCTTGAGAGGCTGGTGATAGAGGAAGATCGGTGGGAGACTTTCGGACACCATTCCAGGTTGCTGTCCATTAAAAATTGAGGTCGAAACTGGTCAGTGTCGTACTGTCACCTGTATGGTGCCCAAGGTAGGTAGGTGCAATGACAGGCGCAATCTTGAGTCCTTGCCATGATTAATTTCGCGGGCTTGTTCTGATTTCACAGACCTGATCTGATTGATGTCACTGTCGACTGGGTGGGATAAGTCACAACAACAACAAAAAAATACTAGAGATACTAACAGCAATATTTAATGAAGTATTTATTAACTCTGTCTTCTCTGATGTAAGATTTTTCACCTTCTTCATATTTTGACACATCTGTCAATCAAAGCAGACTAGCAAGGCATATTATAAATTAAAAATTCAGGATTTATATATACTAATATACTGCAAATTATTTGGAAGACAACTTCCAGTTAATAAACAGGAGCGCATGCAGCAGCGCTACGCATACGCAGAAATAAACCGTCAACTTGCTCGCTTATGCCACGCCAAGTGGTCTCTGCTCCGTTCAGTGCTTGATACGAAGAAATCGAATCCAACCCTAATATTCCGCTCAGCGCGACCCTAATATCGCGTTCAGTACGACGTGCCTGGATCAATGACACATATTGCCATAAAGGCACGTAACATGAATGTAGTCATGATAAGTAGGACCTGGAAGGGAGTACCAGTGAGTGGAGGCAATGGGAGGCAAGAGGATCATAAAATGATCCGACATCGCAAATAAGAAAAGGTTGGGGGTGTATGAAAAAACAAGTCAATAAGTGTAGTAAAATTAACTGGCAGTGGTTTAAAGTAAGAAAATTTCCTCATAGTGTAAAAGAATACAATGCAAAAGAAGTACCATGAAAGACAAAACAAATGGAAAATAATATGGAAGGAAAATGTGAAAAATGACTAGCTGATAGGAAGATCAGTGTTCTTGTGGTGTGCGGCAAATGGCTTTAGATCATAATCCTCTTCAAGTATTTTACATTTGAAGACATTAAATGAATTTAAGCGTTGACATCCAAGTACTCTATCGAAGAATTTTGTTTGTCTTGTTAAGTTTCAATGCTGTCAAGTCTGAGATCTTCATAAGTGTGACATTTCTGACATAGTAATGTGCATTAGTAATAATGCGAAGGGAACGATTTTGAATTTTCTGTAATTTCAGGAGATAATTTTTTGTAGCAGAGGTCCATGCAGGTGCAGCATAAACTAAAACTGGTCTCATAATCGAGGTGTAAACAAGATGTTCTTTCCTAAGATCCATACTTGAATATTTTCCAACAATGGGAATTAAGACTATTGATAACCTTATTTGCTTTGTTTCTAATCTTGTCAATATGATCATTCCATTTTAATTTAGAATTAAAAGTTATACCCCAATACTTGGCAGTCTTGACTAAAGGATAAGCGGATAAGCGACGGAGGACGTGGGCACCACCCCTCTACCATTATGGTTAATTGGTATGGCGCCACGTCCACCCTTATCTGAAGCAGGAGAGACCAAGGAATGCGAGCCACCCAGGCCGCTCACGCCCGTTGGCGAAACCCAGCGTCTGAAGCATACCAAGCCTGCACTGCACCAACAGCAGCCACAAGGAAATTATTACAAAATTCCAATATGATACAAGGAACCGTACAATGTCCTACAAGGTTAAACCTTAAGTGAGTTCTATGTAGGTATGCACTAAGAGAAGAGAATTCATTTGCAGATTTTTACAGAAGTATAGATTGAGGGCACTGCGGATAAAGTTGCAGGAATTATTGATATACTGTACAGGAATGGTGGAGTAAAGAAGCAGTTACAGTTGGCATGCCATGCCACTCTTGACTAAAGGAACAGTTTCTTTGAATAGGGTAGGTAAGCTGACGAATAGGATTAGTTCGGAATTTTTTCCTTCTGATGATAAGTAATTGAGATTTCGCCGCATTAATAGCAATTCTCCATAAGGTACACCATCTCTCGATATGAGATACTTGATCTTGTAATTTTTTAATCCCATAATTAACATTTGAAGATCTAGCCGCGAGAGCCGTATCATCAGCATAACACCCACGGAAGTAGTGATGGTCAAGATTTTCCTTGGGGAAATCGGTGACTTAAAACAAATTATGATACGAATGGTGGAAGCCGAGATCAGCGGTTATATAATACACATTTCTGCCAAATATAAGGCTCTCAACGGCGTTAGCTTCATGCAGGTTGAAATATAGACAGCTGCAATATATCGCAAAATGAGTGTGTATAGAGATAGACTTATGAGTGAAATATGTGTGAGAAATATGTGCTGAAAATTTCGAGGACGAACTGGTGTGTATGATTCAGATGGTTAAGTAAGACTATTAAAATGAACGATTGAAGAAAGAGACACGAACATGGCCTCTTCGCACTATCGGAACTGTTCCGTGAATTTCATGAAAATGAGAAATAGCATTTTATCAGCAGTCATGAGAAGTTTGAGGGAAGTAGGCACTCAGATTCTCACAGAAGACCACAAAATGTAGCGAACATGTCAGCATTGTAGTTTTTAGAACGCTGCTACACAGATGGCGGGGCTTCTTTTTTTTTTTTTTTTTTTTTATAATAAATAGCAGGAGACAAAAGTGGGTTCACTATGATAACGTTCAGATAAAGGAAAATAGTGTATGCACATGAATTCATGAAATAAATTCAAGTATTATTCTTATTCACATTGATATTGTAATAAAATAATATAAAAAATAGCAAAAAATCTGAAAGGATTCAGATTTTAGATTACGTCCAAAGGGATCTTGCTTAATAATATAATAACTTGCCGAACGAAACAAACATTAAACTAAACCCAATGCGAACACAAAAACCAACCCAATATAATTCCAATAGTCAACCCAATACAATTCCATTAATCCATCCAGTACAGACCCAATAACCAACACAGTACAATTCCAAAAATTCTAATAGCCAACCCAATGCAACTTCAATTACCAACAAAGAAACATAAGCACTAAATTGAAAAGTGAATCGGACATTTTTGTGAAACGACGCAAAACGCCCAAACGAAAGTAATAGTCCTTCGGGACTACATCCCTTTGGACTAAAAATATGATGTGTACACCACGACTTCCTTGTATGGAATATTAAATTAAAAGCAATTTTCCTGCATTTAATTTAAACATACTGAATTAACAAGTTAACGAATTTTGAATTAAATCTACTTCGTCGATAGCGCATAAACAACAATAGAATAAATGCACTCTTTAAAGTGCACTATATTTATTTACCATAGCCACACTTCTGCGCTAGGTTCACTCAACTGCGTTACATCTCATTCATTTTTTATAACTCAGAGTGAGCAAAAATTATAGCATCTGAAGAATTTCCACAAGTTCTATTCAAATACTATAAAACGATGGATAAAAGAAATTAAACAAATAAAAAAGAAACAGTTTTTCACAGACAATTCAGCGCGGCTTACCTAATGCGCATGCGCTACTAATTAATTCAGTTCTCACTTCGCGGTAAGGCAAAAAAAATACATAAAAGTTCAAAATATTCTCATTAAAAATTGAAAGATATAGAAAAACATAAAACACCAAGTACAGTTAAAACAATTAAAAAAAACAATTTTTACAATTAAAATTACTATTTTTACTCAAAAACTAGCTAATAACTTAAATGATAATTCCACAATGAATCAAGCATAATTTAATTCGCAATAATAAAAGAAGACGTTACTCTGTTGTTGCGAAGCTTAGTTTTTCTAGCTTGGCAACAAATCCACTATTCTGCTAAGCTTCAAATATAAACAAATGTGTCCGCTATCATAACCAAAAATTAGGCTTAACCGCACTTAAAAAAACTTTTAAATTGTTGATAATTCCATAATTATTGCATGCAGGTTAACTAAGGGCATAAAAACTTAACCGAAAGATAAGAACAACATAATTCAATCATTTTTAAAGCAAAAAAAATTCACAATTTACACACATATAAGACTAAAGAAACTGAGCTCACTGAGCCGAATAACAGAGTGGATATATACGTACATATATTTATATACATTTGGTGCGGCCGATTGCAACCAAAATGCGAGGTGCACATCTACATGTTACAGCAGCCCTATATACAAAATTTCAACGTTCTGAGGCTACTCGTTTTTGAGTTATGCGAGATACATACATACATACGTACACGTACGTAGGCATAGACGCCACAAAAAAATCTCTTCAGAATCCATTTTAAATCAGTTTTATAATTTTTTTGGGGGAAAAGAGTCCTTTATTCTGTTCTTACGAACGAATGTCATTCAAAAACATTGTTAAATTGCATTCGATAGCGGTCAAAATAGATATTTTCGTTGAAATATGATGCCCGAAATTTTTCGCGATTACAATACTTCCTTTTTAGTTCGTATAAGGAAGTAATAACTGAATGAAAACGTATTCTGAGTATCTATAATATCGTTTATTTACCTTCAGTTATTTTATCCAAAAATTTCGCAGCGACTATTATTTTCTGCTATGGTGAGTGACGTAAATAAAACAGGTTTCGAACATTCTGTAAATAAGTCCAAAAAAAATTGTAACTCTGCTTCTTGTATTATATTATCATCTTAAATTAAACAAAATCAACAAATTAATATTTAATAAAAAATCACAATTAAAACAAAATCTACTGTTTACCACGAAATTTTGTCGTAATGTGATGACTCCCAAGTTGGAAGCCTCTTTTTCATTTTCGTTTAAACAGCAATTTTTTAACTTCTGGACATTTTTCTTTTCATACCATTTTATATTTAAAAACGAAATCCTGAAATAAACGCTTTTAAAATTGGAAATCTATTTTAGATGAGTTGTTCTGTATTCTTGCGATTCATTTCACTTGTGTGACGGTAGCAGCAGATCACATCTACGAATTTTACTGCGGCCAAGAGGCAACAGTTGGGCTTGTTGTTGCGGCTTCAGCCTTGGGCATCAATTAGTAGTACCCCGTACGAATTTGGCCATTTTGGTTCCAGTCTTGAAGAATCCTCCCAAGGAATGCATATGACTTTTTCCACGTCTTTTTGCCTTATCCAGGCTCTCCATAGAACTTTCAGCTCTACAGTATAAGTGCCCCTATGCATAATAGGCACATTGTATACTTGCAAATATCCACAACTTCTCCAGGATTCGAACCCGGACCCAAAAGATGTGATAGCGGACTTCCCAGTCATCATGCCAAAAGGGCTGCTTTTTAAGTTTTTAACGATATTCAATAGTAGATTTAGTTTTATGAGTTGGTAACACGGATTGAATTTTTGTCTAGCACCAGAGGTGCTATTAGCCTCGATCTGGGCATATTTGTCCGAATCACTTTTTTTATTCATATCACTTTTCATATAAAAGGATGTTGCCGCCAAATGTTATTTATCATGTATTATTTGTAAAGAAATGATGGAGTGAACATATGAAAATTTGTGGCAACACTTAACATTCTGTCAGGAATTCTGAAGATAAACTCTTTTAAAATATTTTGTGATTTTGTTGTTTAATTTTACGGGAAAGGCTGCATGGAACTTCTGTAGGATGCTTCACTAGATTAGTAGCAGCAAGGGACAATGCCTGAGTCATATGGTAAAGCCCTGGTAAGCGTATACTTACTTATTCATGTCCTGTTTAATTCTATGTGGCATAAGTGCAAAGAAAATGCTGTTTAATATTAAAGTTAAAAGACAAAAAAGTTGTATTAGCTGGAGTGAGTCTAAGAGCAGATTGGTAAACTGCGAACTCAGGAAGAAGGGCGGTTTTTTTTTTTTTTTTTTAAAGAACTGAACAAACTTTCTCATGCGACTTTAAAATCTGAATCTTTTGAGATTTTGTTTTTCTTTCGTTCTTTTTCCTCCCTTTTCATACGTTCCAGAGGGCTATTAGTCTCGGAACACGATTTTGCATTGATTCATTGGAGATGCGTTTTTCTTACTTTTCATTCGACTCCAATGATATTCGACAAATATAATTTCTTTTCAAATTTAGCCTGTTTATTACTGATTAAGAAACTAAGTTATTTAAAAGCAATGCATGCAGTTCTTAAGAACATTATTAAATCTGATCGAATTAACTAAAAAATGCATTTTTCATTCATGATATATCTACGTAATTTTTAATCTAACACTAAATATTTTATAGAATTGCGTAATATACCTTTTCACTTTTTAAATATGCAGAAATTATACAAGATTCCCATATTAGTCGAAATATATATTCATCTAGTATCCAATAAAATATTTTGCTGTTTTATTTCGGAAATCTCAATTGATAATCTCTACTGATTAACATTATTAAACTTATAAAATTAAAAATTATAAAAGGGCCTATAAAAAATTCTTTTGATCATCTAAAATCCGAAACATTTAAAAATTTTTTAAACTTTAAAATTCTTTTACGTATTTTAATTTCTTAATAATAAGTGCTCTTTGGGGGGGGTGTTGTACAGAAAGTTAAAATTACCAGATTGCAATTTTTTATTTTTTGATTCCGAATTCATTTTTACTGTATATTATCAATAAAAATACATTTCGGGTTTCATCCGTCACAACTACAAATTTATAAAAACGTATTCCGTACATTTTAAATAGTATTTGTTACACATCATTTAAATTAAAAATAAATTAAAGGCAGTTGAATGCGCTCCGAAAACATACCGAAAAATGTTAATCTTAATTAATCAATATTTCAATAATTAATATTTGAATAAATCAATATGTCCTTCTTCCACATTTCCAGTCTGCATCGTAATTCAGATAGAACAGTTAATTTGCAAATCACATTTCATCGAATATTCACACTTCGTTGGTAGATTTAAATGTTATTCTTTGGAACTCAGCAACTGTAACGTAATTGTGCGTGCAGCTTTAAACCCGAAATTTGGGGGGGGGGGGGAAGAGGAAAAAAGAAAAAATTATTCTCTCCCTTTAACAATGTTTCTTCTTAAGTTACCAGTCGAGCTGAAAATTCTATGCTTTGTTACATTCGAGTCCAATTTCCTGTGAAACTTGAAGACAGCAGTAGTTTGTTTTTACTATTTTTGCTCATAATTTTATACTTCGTACTTACTTTTTAATGAAATTATTAAAAGAACAATACGTATTGTTCTCCAATCATCAGTATAATGCATGTAGCAGAACTTTTATTTTTTTTATTACCGTTTAGGATCTATATTATTAAACCGTAGTAATGCTGTCGCGAATTCATATTTCGCTTGTTAAATATACGGTTACACAAGGTCAGGATGTTGTTTTTAAATGATTTTATTTAGTGGGATTTTAAATGCTCTGGTTTAGATAATGAAGATTTATTCTACAATAATTGAATTTTAAAATGTTTGAGATACATAGGATCACTGAAAATTTTGGGAATTGACTTTAAACAGTTTTACTAGCAAAATTGCTGAAGACAGTTTAAAAATTTTTAATGCAAAATAAACAGGAAAGCTCTCCCCAGATATCCAGTAAATTTCTGTACGAGATCTGTTGACTGTCCTGCAGCTATTAAAGCGGTTACCATTTACATAGGCTGGATCACGTCGGGTGTTGATTAAGCAATGGAAATAAGAGATCATTCTGCACATGCAGCTGTAATCATTAAGTTCACTAATAATTGCTTTGAATAGTTGCAACAGATTTAAATTCTGCGTTCCTTAAGTCACACTTTGCTTCTTGTTGAACAGTAGCCATCTTAATGTATGTAAATTGCATAGTCAATGATTGATTGATGTCAATTACATTGCCCGTCCTTAAAACAAAACTTAAACATTTTTTAATTATTTCGGTATAAAGCTTAAGAATATTTATTTATGATAAAGCATTCTTTCAAGCCTAAAATTGGTGTAAAGCATAAATTCTACATTCTTTTAAATTACTTGCATAAAATATTTAGGCTATTAAATATGAATATTTTATACATTCGGCAAAAAATTCTTCACCCGACTAGCAAAATATTCGTAATTATTCTGCATATCTAACTTTATTCAGTTCATGGTGGCAACTTTGCAAAGAGGCTAGACTTCGGAATATATGCATTGAAATGCTACTGAATTAGAAGAAACCTAAGTAGACTTCAGAATATACATGCTAAAATGTTACTGAATTACAGGAAACATAATTAGTAATCAATTACTGTTCCTTAGGCCTTGATAATTGTTACCACAGGAGAAGAGATTGATTCTACAAGTCTACGCAAATGTTCCAGTAGAATGACTTTCCAAACGCCTTCCAAAATTTTCCATAAATCAGTTAAAGACGTTGCTGGTGGTTGACGAGGCTGCATAATTTTATCAACAGTATCCCAATGGGTTTTAATTCGGAACCTTTCGGTGGCGATTTCAGCCGAAAGAATCCAGCGAAGTGCTCCTCAAACTTGATAGTAGCCCAACCGAGATTTGTGGTAACAGCTATCTATTGTTAGTACACTTCATTTCCACCTGCATGGCAGAAAAAGAGTACAGAAATGTAAGTGATCGCTAGGAGATATGTGCGCTTAGATGCAGCGATGGTTCTTGAGATAACTATCAAATATTTCAATAAAACCTACAGAGAATGTTTCAGACCATCGCGGAGCCGCCATAATTTTTGAGTTAAGCTGGACCCAGTCTTCATTCGGCTGAGGTCGTATTCTTAGCGTACCATCAGCATGATGCATTGGGAATAAGAGACATCATTCCAAGGCACTCGCTGCCAATCGTCGATGGTCTAACCATGGTGTTCTGCAGCCCATGCACGACGATAATAGCAATGGCGTGCACTCAAATGTGATACTCTCGTCGGTTTCTGAAGCTCATATGGTAAGACGAGCATTGCGCAGTCCACCTATTTGATTGATCGATTGGACTCTTCGTTCAGATGGCTGGTTGTCTGAGATAAGATTTTGTGTTGCTGCCTACTTGCGGTACAGTGAAGACCTTTGTTGCTATTTGTAACCACAACTTGGAAAGTCACGACCTTTCACGGTTTGTTTGTCCCTTGAAATCAAATCAACTGCTCTTTTCTTTTCCCGCTATTTGTGTATCCCCGCGGTCTCCGCCGAAAACATCGCGGACGAAAACATTGCGGAGAAAACAATGCAAAGCGAAAACGTGGTAGTACAAAACAGCGGAGAAAAGAAAGTGAAAACAAAACATCGCAAAACAAAACATCGTGGTAGAAAATAAAGCGGTTCAAAAACTTCTCAGTTTAAAAACATCGTCGTCGAAAATATCGTGGTAAAAAATAAAGTACCTACAAATCATCGCATGACGATAACATCGCACACATGAGTTTTCAGGTTTTGAAAGTTGTACTTGCACATTCGTGTAATGATTTGGGAGCACAAGAAGGAAACGGGGGTAATTTTACTTCTACATTTCATACCTTTGAATAAACTAATAGATTTTTGCTGAAAAAGTAAGAAGAAACTTAAGCATTTAAAAATTGAAAATGAGTATAAAATTAATGCAACTTATAACACTTAATAGAGTTTTAAATTTACATAGTTCATTAACCTCAGGCAGTTATTTATCTTCCTTTTGCTAAACATTTTTAGACTGTATTTTTCATGAAAAATTATCAGTAAAAATTTACAAAAAACACATTAATTTATCAATGATATTTTTTAATTAACTACGTAAATTTAAAATTCTATTAAGTGTTAGAAGTAGCATTAATTTCCTACTCATTTTCAATTTTTAAATGTTTTTCTTCTTACTTTTCAGCAAAATTCTGTTAGTTCATTCAAAAATATGAAATACAGAAGGAGAAATATCCCCCTTCCCTTCTTGCGCTCCCAAATCATTACGCGAATATACCATTACAGCTTTTAAAACCTGAAAACTCATGTGTGCGATGCTATCGTGATGCGATGATTTGCAGGTACTTAATTTTTTACCACGATGTTTTCGACGGTGATGTTTTTAGACCGCGAAGTTATTGAACCGCTTTATTTTAGACCACGATGCTTTAAAACTGCGTTGTTTTCTCTTTGCTTTCTTTTCCCTCACGATGATATTTCTACGACTACGATGTTTTCGCCTTGCCTTGTTTTCTCCGCGACGTTTTCGGCTGTAAACGCTCACGCTATACTCCTCAATTCTCGAATCTCCACCCGAATGACCCATGCGTCGAGGACCTAATTTTTACCTATATCGAAGGCGTCTAAAGCGCGAGTTTTACTCATCATATTACTTTTAACACTTCTTTAGAAAAGTTACACATATACTAAGGCAGCATTCTCACATGCGCAGAAAGATACAATGGCACTTCAGGGTAAATTGTATGCACGATTTCTATAAAACTTATAACTGATTTTTTTCATAAAATATCATCCGTTAAAGTTGAAGCGATATATTGCATACACCTAACTTTATCTAAAACAATACACATATATCAGAAACATGTTGTCGATCGGAACAATCATTTCAATGAGTGACTGAATCAACTGCAATGACTATCTTCTTTTATTCGGACCAGAATTAAGTAACTCAAGAGCATCTATTTTAAACGCTTGAATGTACGAGAACAAAATGCACAGATGTAGTTAACGCCGAACACACGAATTTCCTACCTTTCTAGTTCGAATTAGCACTGCTATAAATTTCTTGCTTAAAACATACTTCGAAGTTCAACAATATCCGGAGAGCTCCATTAATGCTTCCAGTGCTGCTCATAAATATTTTCTGCTCCAATTGCAGAAGGAAAGGGAAAAAGAATAATTCGGAAGAAAAATTTCATTGACATTTTTCAGTATATACACGAAACGTCTCACTGAGAGATTTAGTTCTAAACTTATAAACAATGGCAATGCGTCTTTAGAGTAATTATATGCCTTTTGTTAGTCAGTTCCTTATTTCCTGAATCACAACTGGTTTGCTATTGTCCTCATCGCGAAAAGAGTTGGCGAATGATGATTTTTGGAAAAGTTCGCAATTTTTCCCACGCAACAAAAAAAACATACGTTAATTTTCATTTTATTTGTCTGTTTATCTTTTTTCTCTCTCTCTCTCTTTCCCGTTTTACTTTCTTCCTTTTCCCCTCACCATTACGACCTTGACGTGAACCTACACAACCAGAACAACAAATTCCACAGTTACGCGTGGTATCCCGAGGTGTTTTTGAAATACAGAATTTTCGCATTCGCCCGCGCATTGCTAAGTTCCTAAAATAAGTTTCTGTGTTCTAGTTTTTAGGAATTCATTTGACAAACAGGATAAATTCAGGTGCAGAATTTTAACACCTGCACAGATTTACAACTACTTGACACAGGCGAATTTGTGCCCCTTCTGGGGGTGATGTTTTTTTCACTGGTTTGTTTTTATACTAACCAGAGTAATAAATCATATAAGTCATATATCATATAGTCATTATAAAAATTGCGCACAGATAAATACACACATAATTTTCGACACGTAACATAGGTTGGTAGGCAACATAGAAGGTTGGTAGTACGATACGCAACGTTCTCTCTTAAGCATGTTTTGACGCTAGAAATGTTTTAATCAAAAAGACTATTTCCAAATTTTTTAACTATTATGTTACATTATATTATACTATTGTATGCTTTTATGATCCATGCGAACTGCCAAATGTTTCTATTGCATGACCACAAGCATTTCTAACGTTACTGCTCATTAATAAAAGATGTTTCTAATGCTATATATTGCACATGCTTCTTTTATTTTTTTTTTGAATTATTATTATTTTATCTTTACTTTATCTAACAAACCATAAGTTACTCTACTAAAATAGATAGTTCCTAGAGTGTTGCCTTCGAATTTCACATAATTTACGTAATGTAATGGTCTGGAATTTATCTAAGAATTCCAAAGCGTTGTCATTCGATAAGATAAATTGATAATCTCTAATTAATGCTTCAAATTATAATTATATTATTCTAGAAATTGAGAAATTTTACATCAATAAACATATCTATTAATTTAAATCTTATTAAGAAGCTATTTAATTTGCACAATTTATATTACATTTAATTTTAATATAATATTTAATTGATAATTTTAATTTTTATGAACATTTGCTGTATTACTTCAGTTGATAAAAGATGTTTCTAGTGCCATATATTAAATTGTATTTCACAGAGTTCTTCGATTTTTAAATTATTATTATTAAAGAGAAATTTATTTTAAATTATTAAATATTTTATTTTGCAATTAAACTATATTTTCCGGCATAATGATCCCAACAAAAAAAACTTTCAATACCCAAAACATAAACCGGTAATCTTTTTATTTTAAAGCAATTTAAATATCATCGAAAATATCAATGGAGCCGTGACTTCACAAATATGCTTCATAATCAATTTTACAGGCGCGCATATATTTTTGCAATGGTTTCGAATTATTGAAGGTTTAAGTCATCGGTTTATTCAAAAGTAGGAGTGAGGTTTATCAATCGTTCATACCGAAATAATTTTCAATTAAAAGACATGATGTAAATATCATTTTTATTATTTAACACATATAGTTAATATTTAAGTACGCATATCACACATATAGTAACGCCCATATTTCGTGATATAAATATCATGCTTATTATTTAACACTTATACAGTGTAGATATTTATTATTAGGAGAGTATATAAGCACACAGATTTGGATAAATAAAGAATTGAACGTTAGAGGTGTTCTCACATTAAAATTTAAAACCTTAAAACAGCTACACCTTGATTGTTTCGTATCAAAAACAAGAGAAAGAAATTTAGTTTTGAAAGTAAAAAAACTTTTGAATAGTTCTTTTATATTTTTCAAGACAGAGACTTAAATGTCACTTTTCATGATTCGTTATCATAAAGGTCCATCAGTGGCCAAACTATGAAATCGCTGAATTCTGGTAAATGGACTGAGATTCAAATCTTGGTGAACGGGCTGGCTGCAGGGAGTTTCCGTGGTTTACCCTATGCATAACGTGAAGACATGCCAGTTTTCCTTAAAAGTCTTACACACAAGTAGCCATCCCTTCTCTTAAGCCAGCAGCCTTCATGTGCTTTATCGTGATTCAAATAATCCAGTCTTTTATTATAAGGTTTCAGTTTTAATGTTTAATGAAAGGGATTTCGATTTTACTCTTTACTCTTATACAATTGCGAATGTTAAAGCAGCGTACGGAAGTGTTATATAGCTAAATATTGAAAAAGAAAGGCAGGAAAATTTTTTATCAAGTAAAGACGCAAAGAAAAAATTAAAAGATAAATATTTATTTTTGGGGTCCAACATGACATTTTAATTTACCATTAAACTTTTAGGATAGTCTTTAACGACTATGCTAGGAAATTAATATATATAACGTACGAAAAATAGGAATTTTTCATTTGGTAGTGGTTTTAAAATTTTAAACATAAACTTCACTATCTTATCTTGCAAATATTCATTAGCCAACAAAATGACAATGGAAAACATAAGTGAATAAATAAGAAATTCCACAGGTCAATAAAGTCTCGTCATTGTTTCATGGCTAAAAAAAGATAAAATTCCTGATTTTCATTTGCAGTTTACTTCCACGACTAAGCCTCTCGAAGGATCTTTACGATAAATTTAAAAACACAGTGAACTTATGGATTATTTTATTAAAACATTAAAAATATCCTAAATTTCGCGAAATGCTGTAGAGTCATTAGGATTTTTTTGAAGCAGGAGACGTGAAAAATGAGCAATGCCCTCACCGGGACTCAAACCTCGACCTCTCGAATACGCGCCGAGCGTGTTGACCGTTGCACCACGAAGGCATGCTAAAAAGGCGGAAGAAATACCTTATATACTCCCCCTTTTAAAGAGCAACTGGGGATTAGGGGACCCAATCGCCAAATCCTGCTGCGAATCATCACCCACCACCTTTGTTAGTTCGGGCACCACTGACGTTAGGTATTTTTTCGAAGCATAAGTAAGACATGAAAAATGAGCAATGCCCTCGCCGGGACTCGAACCCTGGACCTCTCGAATACGCGCCGAGTGTGCTGACCATTACACCACGAAGGCATGCTAAGAAGGCGAGAGAAATACATTATACTGTGAAAAAAATACTGCTAAACTACATAAAAACTGTGATAAAATATGCATACAAATCTAAAAGGGATTTCCCCTTCCCATACTTTGATTAAAAAAGATAAGCCTACAACTGGCATTTAAATAATTCTGCTATTATTATGCTGTTACGCAGAAATAATAGCAATGCATTTAAAAATGTTTTCATATGTAGGTAACTTTGAAAGTTTTGAGACAGGGGAAGACGATATGCTTTACAGGCTTTTCTAGATTAGTTTTTTTTTTCTTTAAATCGCGCTATTTTAGGTTTTCACGATGCGGTAGAAACATTTCCCATTTTAGACTTTTCAGGATCAATGCTAAATCCAAAAATGCGATCGGAGGTCACGCCCAAGTGTGAAATATGTATGAATCGTCTTGTTTAGCAAATGCTTAGAGACAGCATTAATGTCGCATGATGGTGAGATCTAATGTAATAAAGATGAAAAAAAAATTTTTTTTCTATTTGATTGCAATTCAGTGTTGTTGTTGCCTTAATATATAGCCACGTAGATTTCTACAGAATAATTGAGGTTAAAATATTTTGAAAATTATGCAACTTCGAGAAAATGAAAAACTGAGAGTTTTTTAGAGCTGGAATAACAATATATCCAATTTAAAAATACATATCCCCGAAGACTCGTGAAAACCATTAAATGATGCTGCAATCATAGTTATTAAATAAAAAGATTCATTATTAGTGCAAAGGGGCTTTTTGTCTTTGAAGGACTATTATTTTCGTTTCGGCATTTGAGTCGGAAACATTAAATGTCGGTTCACTTTTCAAACTGTTGCCACCAAATACTGCAGCCCTGTATTATATTTAAAGAAATTAAAAAATGAAGAATGTGCATAAATGTATGTATGTTTCTCGCATTGTCATAAAACGACGGCACATAGAACCATCGAATTTTGAATGACGTAATCCTGCTGCGAATATGGGCATCTGGAAGCCCAAATTTGAAATTTGTTTTATTATAGATTTCATATTTTGTAAAACTTAACGAATTTCTGATTAACAAACTCAAGGATTTCAAAGCGAGCAATGGCGACGTTGTACAGAAAAAACATTTTTATCTCGAGCCTGTGAGACTGTGTATAGGAAATTCTAAAGGTATGCTCAGTTTAAAATTATTTTGCGATATAATTCTTTAACTGAATTTTATGGTTTAAGTGGGAAGAACATAATATTTAACAAATAAAGGTAACACAACGGCCCTTTGGACGTAATTTAAAATCTGAGTTTTTTTAAATGTTATTTTAAAGCTATTAATTTTTTTTTTTTAATTTGTGAGTTTCATCTAACAGGAGAACGTTGAACCATTTACAGAAGATTGGATTTTTCATGATAATCTTCCAAACACAATTAATACGTGGTATTTAAATAGAAGCTATGTCCTCTTTCCAACTGAAATAATTACTCCCTTTCTACCTTAACCCACCCTCTTCTGATTTTCTTTGTATCAAGTATAGGTTTTTAGGAGTTATTTAAAACACCACATTTTTACATTCTAATTTCTACTTCTTAAGCAAACAATGAGAGTATTTTCTCGCTAATAAACATTCGATGACCAATAAATAGAACAGATTTAATGATCAATCAGGTCATTCAATCTTATGCCCATACAATACAGTTTTAAGAGTATGTGCTTTGATTTTGTTTTTGGTAATTATTCGTTAAAGAACTAAAACATTGTTCCGTGACGTGGAAGAAAGGCTGAAATGGTATCATTTTTGACGTTCTCAACACGAATACTGGCATAAGGAGAGAAAAACTTGAAATGTCACAATTGTTTGGCTATCCAAAAATTCTGAAGTGGAAAAAAGCTGAAATGGAATATCAGGGAAAAAAATATTGCTTAGATATGCAAATATGAACTCTCTTGTTCGCAGACGATAATATGTGAAAACTTTGAAAGAAAGGAAAATGGGATTGACACGAGAGAGAATGCTTTTCTATAATTTTAAAAAGGGGCTAAATCGAGATGAATGCTGTCAACGTTTATAGTTATAATATACCAAGTGATGCAGAAGGAACACTGAATTCGAAGCTGTACATAAAATTATTCATGAATAACTGCATATGAAAAATTAGTTTATCGTTAGGTTCTCCTTAACTTAACAGCACACCAAAAAGCGCAGCATGTCAGAATCAGTAAATAATAATTACTTTTGATGGTTCATATTGAATCATTTTTAAAACATTACAGGTGATGAAACGCACATACCGTTTTTTGACGTTCCAATACGTTAAAAGTAAAATATGAATCTTTAAAATTGACCCCATACAAAAATGGTGAAAAAACAACAAGAAATGAAAAAAATAATTTATGCCATTTTCCTTCAGAAGTAGAGGAATGGTAAAGCCATTAAATTAGAAGACAAGGTCTTCAAACTCTGTCCACTCACGGAACTCTTAGACTTATAAGGTAAGTAAATCCCATTTCACCCTTAGAAAAATATATCTTAAAATAATATTTCAAGTAGATCAGGACATTATAGGTACTTTAATGTAAAGACAATTAAGGAAAAATATTGTAATTTTTATTTAAACATAAAATAAATGTGATTTACTCATTAATAGCATTAACTCGTGCTACAGGTGTCACCAACACTTGCATTATATTTAGTGGCGGGTGTACTTGCATTTATTTTACAAAAACCGCCGAAATCTGGCTCTGTTGATTTTACTTATAGTCACATTTCATAGTCCGAATTAAATTTTTTTCTGCACTTTTTTTTTGCCATATACATTGAGGGAAAATGTTCACGTATATTTGTTGTTCCGAATGGTGCTAAAATGTTTATAGCTATGCGAGAAACTTGCATCCTGCATGAATGTACAACCAAAAAATTTAAGAGTTGCTCTTGCTTAAATTTAGATTTTAACGTCCAGTCTGTTGGTATGGCGATAAGTTGTTCATTTTCCTTCATTGGTCGTAGTAATGGCGCGGATTTTTTATCTAGTTATTCTTAGTTTTTCGTTCTGAGAAATACTATTCTCTTATAGTTGTCTTCAATTGAAAAAGGTGCTCCATTGTACAATTTTTAATACTGTCGTATTAATACCTTTTCCATTAAAACTCTGTTTAGTTTTTCAAAGCATTACACTATTTAACATATGATGATCATATGTTAAGTTTTAAAACTAACAGATAATTAAATGTATTGTTATATTTTTTAGTTAATAAGCACTAATCAATTGGTGGTTTATAATTTTCTTCCCGAATTTTTATTTAGACTCAGGGAACCCTGGATTTGAATTGTGGAACTCCGGGGTTTCACGGAACACAATCTGAAGACTGACTTCTGAGTTAGAGGAACAAAAGATAGTCACAGCTAACTAGTAAAACAAAATTTATGTAGACGTCTTTTTTATTCAGAAGACTACATTGGTGAGACTATAAAAGCATATTTTTCATATATTCCAAGAAACAAATAGTGTAAGACATTTTTTATCTTTGGAAAATTCGCTTACAAAAGTGCAATGATGCCAGAAGCAACTACTGTGAACATTCTTAAGATCTCATAGTCAACTTTTACTGTATATGGAAAATTTCAGCGTGAACCTCGTATACCAGTGAGTTGCTATAAGTATTGCCTTTATGCTTATACTCCCTTAAACAAAGAAATTATGCAAAACTGCTAGCCCGTGCACAGATTCTCTCATCGCAAAGTTAAATATAGTGAATATTTCCCAAGACGACCTCTAACAGTTCCAGATTATTTTGATCTTATAAGGAAATGGTTTACTTAAAAAAGTGATTTACAATACTATTTCTCATTTATGTTCAGACAAACTGATCACTTTCAGAGATGATTATGACTGGGAGATGTCACCACAAGAGGATTCAGTATACATGCACTACGAGAAAATGCTGTGAATTATTTGTGATAACTGTTTCCTTAACCACCTTCGAAAGTGATCAGCATTTTTGGAAACGCAAACAAACATCGCTAAACGTAGTGAAAGCAACACGCTGAGTGGATTTACTCCGCAAAAGCTTAAAATAGTCTTGAGCTGTGGATGTTCTTTTTAAAGAGATTTCACTGTGTTTTAAGTAAGTAATACAATATACAATTCAGTTTCCAATATTTTGAGACTTAATCAAACAACTCTAGCATTTTTAATACCAACATATCTAAACTTCAGTATATACTCCACAAAATGAAGTAATGGAAAATTGATACTCACATTATATAAGGATAAATGGCCATTGTAAGGTTAAAGGAAAGAAAATGATGCCGTTATTTCCTGTTCTACACATAAATCACGCAATGTTCTTTAACCAAACATATGAAGAGTTGTTCGTATTCTGCATAAGTTAAGAAAATGGCAAGGTGCAGAAGATCAGTTAACTGTCTTATCTACTTCCTTCACGCTGATATGACAACAAAGTGTCCGAAAGTAACTTCCGAATGATATGACAGCACAGTTTAATTCATTCTGTCATGCAAAGAACAATTCTAAATACACATGTAAATAATATTACATACGATATGGGAGTGATATTATGAGTTTAAGACAGCTGCTTTGATAAGAGCAAGATATCATTGTAAAGGACAATTTTTTTATCAAAATTCTAAAAGAGATTATTAGATTATAAATTTTAGTTCCTATAGAATGCTAAGCAAAAGTGACAGATTCACACAAACAGTTGACGTATGTGTTCATTCATTTAATGCAGAATAGTTGTGAGTAGATTTAAGGTACCCACAAACCTCTCAGACAAGATTTTTCTAGTTAGTTTTAGAGTTTATCTTCCAGTCCGGATTTTATAATTAAATATGGCATAAAACTAGGCTAACAAAAAAATTAAAAATAAAATTTTTATTTTTAGCTTTAATCTCCTTCAACATAGAACGGATATAACAAAATTTACAAACACAACACAGTAAATCAAAATCAAATCAATATATTGATCGCTTGTAAACTTGATAGAAGTTAATAATGACGTGTTCGTTACAACATTATTATCTTAAGTTACAACTGCCAGAATACAATTCGATGAAAAATTCCTTAACAAACTAGTATGCTAGTGAATTGAATCGATACAAAACACAAACTAATTAATGTTTCATCATGATTGAAGTGTATCTCCCTTATATATATTTTAAACATGATATATTGAAAATTTGAAGGCATTCCTGCTCT
>KK112120.1:275817-290272 GCA_000611955.2 Stegodyphus mimosarum
TCCTGCTCTAAATTTATCATTATTTAGGCTTATTTGGGAAAGGAAACATGAAAAACGTTCAGTGACCTCGTCAGGATTCGAACTCCGAGCTTTACAACTGCTAGCCGGATGTGCTTTCCAGTTACACTACGTAGGCATGCAGCTTGAATGTTAATTACTTGCACTACGTAGGCCAATTAACTACGTCCAATTACACTACGTAAGCCTGCGTAGATATGATGGAGAAAAACGTCATAACTTTTTAAGTTATAATGTTTCAAACAAAACACGAATCGCAAAAATTTTCAATTAATTTTTTGAATTTGGGTATTGCTTGTTTACAAATTTTTGGTTTTAATATTTTTAAAACTCTTTCTAGCATTTAAAGTATTATTTGAAATTTATTAATTACTAATTTCAATTTTTGGTCTTTGTGGAAAATCAGTTCTAAATTTCTTACTTTATGTCTTTACTGATAATTTTTAGCAGCTTAAAGCGCGAAAATTCTAGGCATGTTTATATTTTGTTTTTAAAAAATTGTTTTGTAATTATGAAATAGTATAAAAAGAAATGTTGAATTCATATATAATCAAAATAAAAGCCTTTCCTTTTGTTTTAATTTAGTTTTTATGTTCATTAAAGAATACAAAAATTCAAAGTGCCCGAAAAAATTCGTGGGAAGACATTTCGACTATTCTCATCTTCGCACGACTTTAATCGGCCGAAATATTATTTAAAAACTCTGAAAGTGCTTATTTTCGCACTCATTTTTCTGAGTGGCAACAGTCTGGCGTGTTGGAAATAAAAATGCTTTATTTCGAAAAGTGTTGCTGCTGCTCGCTTTCAAATCGTAGAGTTTGTTAATAAAAAATTTGTAGTTTTATAAAATTTATATATATAAAGAAGAATGTATGTTTGTGTGTGTGTTTGTTTGTTCGCATTATTGATTTATGATTCAATTATGATTAATTTTTTGCCACATTTAATCGACTAAAATTGAACATAGGTGAAATATTGGATGGAACTTGAGCTTTTACGACCATTTGATTAGAAAGACGAAAATCATTAAAAACTGCGTGCCATTGTTGCTGATATAATAAAAAAAGAATTATCTTATTTTTCTATCGAAATTTTTTATGTGGGTTCCATTTCGCATCAAACTGAAAACTTTATGACTATGAATAGGATTTTTTGCATCGTTATTACAGTAAAGAAGATAGAAAAAGGATTACAGAGGTATCGTTCTCTCTGTTGTTAGATGCATTACTCTCAATCTAACTTAACTGGTATTGGATACTTCCGCTAGTTTAATAATAAAGAAAATAAGCCGTTGCTTCACCTTTTAAACAAAATAATGCGGCTAATTCTAACTATACAAAAATGCAGAAATAATTCAATTTATGGCATTTGAATTTTCACCTGGTTCACATTTGAGCCTCTTATAGATCACCACTGGAGGTGGGCTTGGAGATCTAGGCAATGCTTGATAAAATGTACTAGTACATTTTATCAAGCATTGCCTAGATCATAGCATTGCCTACATTTTATCAAGCATTGCCATTTCATAAGTACTAAAAGTACTTGATGTAATAAAAGTTACTTTCCAATAAAATGTTGATATTTAATGATTAATTAACGTTTTAAACAAATGTAAACAAAAATAAATATGATTCAACAAATATAAAATTTGATTCAACAAAAGTAAATATAAAGAGCGATAAAATATAACGACATTAATAACTAATAAGACAGCCATAATGATTAAAAATGTAGCAAAATGTAAAGAAACGTAACGCTGAAAAAATAACAACAATAATAATAATAATAATTAATTAATAAATAAAAATAAAAAATAATTTAAAAAAATCTTGAGATTTTGCTGAGGACGTTTCTAACAACAAAAGTGCAAGCGACTACACACAAACAGGAAATGCCAGAATCACATGAATGAATGGTGAACGCAATCTATTCCCGACTGCATTTCTGATTCATACGATCATGACTCTGCCTTTAAACCGAACAAAAATAGTACATGGAAAACCGAGTAGATGATGTAGAAGGTTCTGAATTTCTGACATCACATAAGCTTTTTCAAGTCACGGTGAAAAGTATTTAAAAAAAGGCCTAAATGCTGAAGAATTATTTTAAAAAAAGACACAAATGAACGTGAAGCTCAGTTTATGTCTTTAAGATTAAATAAGAGCGAAATTGATGGCAACGCGCTATTATTTTTACGTTAAGGGATCATAATAAAATATTATATAAAACAAAAGTCCATCCAGCCTTACTTCACGCCTCCCTCATATAAAGACATGCTGCAAAAATATATCTCTATTAAATTCTAATTCTGCAAAATAAAGCTCTTGAGGAAATGGCCACTGCTGCTTTGTTTCTAAGGGACAGCACACAACATATCAAGATTTAAAAATCGAAACGATTACATACTAAAAAACACATTTCCAACAGTGCTCATAATTTTTACTACAATATTAGACAACATCAAAGCACTCTAATTTCAATTCGAAATCGGGAGCCACGAGGCCACGACCACAAGAAAAGAATGCATGCCCAACTAATACACTTCTTTTGTAACAATTACAGTGCAGTAGTGAGAGGGAGGCAAGGGGGTCTATAATGTCCCGGGCACCGCTCGCAGAGGGGCGCCAAATGGTCTCCAAGACAGGATTTTCCCAAAAATTTCAATTTTTATTTTGATTAGTTTCTGGGAAATAAATTTTAAATTAATAATTATTGTAATGTAATTAATTATTTCCTTTCTTGATTTGTCTGAGAAAATATGTTATAAAAAATGTTTGCAGTGAATCACTCGAATATCTCCGTATGCAAAACTGTCTTTCTTTCTGAACACTTTATTTTTCTAAAACAGTAAAATATTTTTATTTTTTAAAACTAAATGCACGTACAGCTCACGCTTGTTATTTAAAAATGATAACAAGCAATATACTATAATCTTTTATTATACTATAAGCCCTTCGACCTTAAACTGTTATTAATTTAGATGCCAAACTATAACAGTCAACTAATAAGTGACATCAAAGAAATAAATATTACGGACTTTTATTTGATTCGTCTACTGATATCACTCATCGAGAACAATTGTCGCAAGTCTTAAGGTATGTAGGTATTGATTTTACTAACAGAAAACTTTCAATCAAAGAATCTTTTTTGGCATTTATTGAAATGCATGCTACAGATGCAGCCTCAATTGAACATATAATTTTAGAAAAATTAAATTCCCATTAGATTTCATTACCAAACTATAGATCACAATGTTGTGATAACTATGCCAGGTGACATACCTGGCGTTCAGTAAAGAACTATGGGAAAAAAATAATGAATCATTATTTGTAAACTGTGATAGCCACTCACTAAGTTTAGTAGGAGTTATTGTAGCTAAGCAAGATCCAGTCATTGTAACATGTTTTGGAATAATTTGGATATATATATATATATATATATATATCTTTTTCTTACCTTCAACATTGAAATGTGAATTCAATTATACTTTAAAGAAAATTGTTCAACATAAATCTGAAACAAGATGCAGTTTCAGAGCACTAGCGGTTAGTGTTATTGTCGATGGGGGTGGAAGAATTAGTAGAACTTTCAGAAAAATTAGCAGAGAACAATTCTACCACAAGTGACACCAGAAATGAAGCTACTATTTTATTGCACGATACACGTAATTTTATATTCATAACTTAAGCCTATAAGGTATTTCTCCCGCCTTATTAGCATGCCTTCGGGGTGCAGTGATCAGCACACTCGGTATGTATTCGATAGGTCCGTGGTTAGAGTCTCGACGAGAGCAATTCTCATGAATCATCTCTCCTGCTTCAAAAATACCTAATAAATCTACAGTGGAGCCCGAACTAAAAGGTGGTGGATGATGATTCTCCACCACTAAGATTTTGCGACTGGGTCCCCTAAACCCCAGTCGCCCTTTAAAAGGGGGAGTATATAAGGTATTTCTCCCGCCTTCTTAGCATGCCTTCCTGGTGTAGTAGTCAGCACGCTCGGCGCGTATTCGAGTCTCGGCGAAGGCATTGCTCTTTTCTTCAGTTTCCTGCTTCGAAATAATCTCTCTACAAGTCCATTTTTGGCATGAACGCTTGAGGAGAACTGATCGTGTGCAGCTCAGATAATAAGACTCCAGATAGAATTTTAGAGAAGCATAGCATGATTTTGAATCATTAGCGACTGAACTGGAAACGAGATCTGTGGAGAGGCAACAGAAAAGGCTAAGTCTCTTTTTGAAAAAATGACGTATTGATACAGCAATATGTGTTAGAAGAAGTCGAAAATTGCCCGTAGAATTGGCTAGAGATGTTAGCTTTTCTGCAGTGTTCTAAATTTAAGTCTAAAAGAGGTGGCTTCGTCAAAAAAGCGATGGTGTCATCACTCACAAAAAAAAAAAAAAATTAAGTGGTCTAAAAAGGCTAGATTTTTCGCGTTATGAAAAGCATTCCTGATCGTCTTCAGCAGAAGATAAGTACATAACTAATTTATCTTAATTCCAAATTTCGATATTTACTGGACGTTGAAAATTTATTAAGCAAGACTAATGTTGGTAACGATCTTGAAAAGAATTGTAAAAATTTGGTTGAATTTTATAATACAGATTTTAATGGAACAGAACGTTGTGTCGAAATATGTGACTGCAAGATGTTACTCCGCAGTAGAAAAGAAACTGAACCTAGAACTCCATCAAACTTCTTACCTTTATAATCTCGTATGGAGAAAATATTTTCCCAAGCCTGAGAGTCACACTTCAAATACGCCTTACTATTTTAATATCAGCTGCCAGCTGTGAACGTTTGTTCAGCAAACTGAAATTAATTTCGGCGTACATACGATAAACGATGGGACAAGCATTTTTAAATGTGGAAAGAGAAAATTGTAAAATGATCGACTTTCATGAAGTAAGTGATAAATTTGCTTTATCAAAAGCAACAAAAATGTATATATAGTAATTAATTGTATTGATGTTTTATAATATTTTATTATTATATTATTATTAATACATAAATCTACTTATATTGTAGAGACATTAGGCTATTACGAAGCAGGAGAGGTGAAAAATATGCAATTCCTTCGCCGGGAATCGAACCACGGACCTCTGAAATACCGGCTCAGTGTGCTGACCATTACACCACGAAGGCACGCTAAGAATGTGGGAGATATACCTTATATACTCCCCTTTTTAAAGGGCGACTAGGGTTTTACGGGACCTAGTCGCCAAATCCTGGGTGTGGAGAGTCATCATCCACAACCCTTTTAGTTCGGGCGCCACTGTAGAGACATTAGGCTATTTCGGAGCATCAGACATGAAAAATGAGCAACGCCTTCGCCGGGAATCGAACCACGGACCTCTCGGTTACGCGTCGAGCATGCAGACCACTACACCACGAAGGCATGCGAAGAAGGCGGGAGAAATACCTTATATACTCCCCCTATTTTAAAGGGCGACTGGGGTTTTGGGGACCCAATCACCAAATCGCGGTGGTGGAGAATCATCATCCACCACCATTTTAGTTCGGGCGCCAGTGTAGAGACATTAGGCTATTACGAAGCAGGAGAGGTGAAAAATATGCAATTCCTTCGCCGGGAATCGAACCACGGACCTCTGAAATACCGGCTCAGTGTGCTGACCATTACACCACGAAGGCACGCTAAGAATGTGGGAGATATACCTTATAATACATACTAGCTGACATCCGCCCGCTTTGTTGGGCACACTACTTATTTGAATGTGAACCTAGACGTCTTATATGGACGAAATGTCTAATTTCGAATTGACAATTAATGTACATTTTGAAAGGAGTAGGTATTCTGTCTATCAAAGTATATTCAACATCCCTCCTGAAAAATATTTATGAATGTAAAATATGAATGTAAAATATGAAATATATGAGAATGTAAAATAATATACTTAAATTTCTCAAACTTCTCTGTAGACAACATTCTTCGTAGGTTTTTCTGGTTGAAAACCGATGAAATCCTCAAGTGAACTTACTCTTGAACACGCCACATAAAACTGACCATGAGAAAAGTAATCATTTTCTAAATCTACGCCAGCTAATTTTAAACTCTGTGCTTTATTGATAGTCATCGCAAAGCAAACTCTAACCGGAAACTGCAAACGCTTAAAGATTTACGTAAAGGATTACGTAAAAAAATAAAATTACGTAAATTACGTAATTACGTATTTAACGTATTTAGTATACGTAAAATAACGAAAAATTACGTAAAAGGATTTACGTAAAATCTGTTCTTAGTGCGCGTCTACATCGTGAAATGAGTAATTATGCAAAATTTCAAGTCAATTGGGTGTATAGTTTCGGAGATCTTGTGATGAGTCAGTGGTTTTTTGCTTATATATATTTAGATTAGCTTTTTCTAAAAACTGTATGTTTTTAAAACAATTATATAACTATGTAAAATAAATAATATATTTTTTACCAATTCTAGATGAGCTTTTTATCTGATATCTTATGTCTGATTTTTCCACTGACACAGACACATTCTCGAATTCAAGTCTAGTGTTGATTTTTTAACTAGACTTTAGGTCTCAAATTTTAAACGTAAACTGTTATCCCGAAAATCCATTTAACTCGAAAAAATGTATAGCATTTTATAGAAATATAGTTAGGTAGTGACTATTTGTAATATATTATAGAGTATTTTAAGGCAGATACTGCATATTATTTGCATTATATTCTTACTACGAGTATATTCTATATATTTATATTACTATATGTTTTTCGGGATAGGCGCCAAAAGTATATCGTGCCCTGGACGTCAGTTATGCTCGCAACGCCACTGAACAATTAGCATCATTTTCAGCCGGCATTTTCCCGTCTTTCACGCAAAGAAAAACATAAATGTTTTTAAGAGATATCCCATTGCTAATTAAGTACACCTGACTCCCGCTACGTGCAGCAGAGTAGAGGAGGCTGCTCCCACATCTTCAAAATACTGCATGTATTTATACATATAAGGGATGTAAAATGTCCTGGAGAATAATTCCAGCTTGCTGAAGAAGTTATCCGTTAAGAATCGAAAGAAATCTTTAATAAACTTATTATCAAGCATAAGAAATAAATCTTGAAAAAACTTAAGGTACGCGGTTTTAGTTAAATGCAGAAAAAAATACAATTTGTGTTCTGTTTCGTTATTGCAATATTTTTCGTTTTGTATGACTAAAAACTATTTGGATTACTAACAAATGTTGTATTTTAAATTAAAAGAAAAGTTTAAGAGAACTGAATGATAGCATTCTTGCCAGTCTTTTGTAAGCTATCACTGATTCCATAGCGGTCGAGCGGTAATGTCGCTGAGCATTGGTAGTTCTGTCCGGGTTTCAAATTCCGGCGAACGGACTGCCTGCACGGGCGTTTACGTGGTTTCCCCCTAAGTAACGTGTATGTGAGCCAATTTCTCAAAGAAAGTCCTCCAAGAAGGCATCCCTCCCTTTAGGCAGATAGCCCTCGAGTGCTCAAGTCAAGCTATCACTTCTAACGGCTCTTAAAATTACGCAATATATATAGTTCTTTTATTCAGGGCCATGATATTATCTTTAGACACATACGATTAAATATTATTGTTAAAAGGCCTTAAAAATTGTTTTTTACTTTTTGCGCATTTAAATTAATACCTAGTACCATATACTTTCCGTGTATAAGACGAGAATGTTTTGCAACTACATTTTCAGAGTCAACATACATACGAAATTAAAATGATTTACAAAGGCGTCGATTGCAAAAATGGTATTATATGTTAAATAACTTAAAAAATGTGTTTCTTTTATTCTATTTAATCCTAATATACATTTAACAAATTTCTCAAAGCCAGCATGCAATTTGAAATATGTTAGCAATTCTCAGAACTTTCTCTCTGCTACAAGCAAGTCTGGTTGAATGTCATCGTCCCCCAGTTTACCATTACCACCATTTTCATCCGCTTCGAACATTAAACAGGAAGAACGCCCGAGGTGCACTGCTACGGTTCTAGAGGAGGGTACAGTGATGAGAAGTATATCTTCGAAAAGTAAGTCGTTTCGGAGGAGACGGAGTTTTGGTCAGCAGAACGTCGCGTTTTCGTTGTAGAGCGGTAATTCACAATAAGATATCGTCGATAGCAACGCATTTTTTGTGGCCATTTAACGTTCGGTTGACGAAACCCGACAAAAAAACGATTTGCCATTGGTGTCCAACTTTATAAATTCTGAAGGAAGCAATACAACAGAAAGTTACTGGAGACAGCTTATTTTAAAGAAAATAATGCGCAATTTACAACATATAAAATATAAAAAATAATAAATAAAAAAAAACAGAGCTCACGGAGCCGAGTAACATTGTGGGTGTATATATTTGTATACTTTTGGTGCGGCCGATTGCAACCAAAACGGGAAGTGCAAAACTACATATTATAGCATTCCTATACACAAAATTTCAGCTTTCTAAGGCTACTCGTTTTTGAGCTATGCGAGATACATACATACGCACAGACGCCACGAAAAAAATCTCTTTTGAATCCATTTTAAATCAGTTTTATAATTCGTTTGGGGAAAAAGAGTCCTTTATTCTGTCATTAGTACAGGTGTCACGCAAAAACATCGTTAAATTGCATTCGATAGCGGTCAGAAATGGATATTTTCGTCGAAATATGATACCCAGAAGTTTTTGTGATTAAGATACTTCTTTTACTTTCCGAGCAAGTAAAAATGTTTCGGTAACTTTACTTTGAATATGATAGAGCTTTAAAACTGCCCAAGAGACAGCTAATTGATTTTTTTAACATAACGTTAGCAAGTATTCTTTGCTCAGCTAGCAGCATGTATGAATAAAAAGCAGTTATAGTTTGTCAAAACTAGAAAAGACCAAAAAGGGTGGAAATGCTGAAAAGTAAGTTCCTTCTTAATTTTAAATTGCTTTTCATATATAATGAAAATTTAATATTGAATCGCATTTGTCTTAGCAATGTATTTCTTTCAGGTAATTTGGCAAGGGAGTAAAGGAACACAGTGAGAGTAAGATCGCTAATGGTAATCAATAGTTTGATATTCTGCCAATAGTTAACGCAAATCTAAGATGACCCGCACTAAGATGATGAACTAAATTAAGATGAAACGGAGCATGGAAACACCCGATATTGCCCGAGCTTTGTTCAACGTTCACAACCATAATGTTACATCCTTATCTTAATTGGCTCTGTGGCAGACAATATGCGGAGACGGTTAAAAACGGTTTATTAAGCAAGCAACAAGGGAAAAAAATATTTGTCAATTTTTTCCGTCTAGACTGAAAAGAAAATAAAAAATAACAATTAAAGGAAAGGAGAACGATTATCTGAAAATTCATTTCGAAAAAGAGAGTTATACTAAAATAACAACAATTACATAGATATACATATATTCTCAGCATTTAAAACTGAAATTGCTCTTAAACTAGCAATAGCCTTTTAATTTCCCCTCTCTATTCTTAAAATAGTATTGCCTTTTTCTGCACTGCGTAACGCTTATGACGTAGCTGATTCGGTACTTGAACTCAAAATTTCGAGAACTAAAACTTTCTTTTATAAGCGACTTAAACCGATACCTTCCTTTGGTGAGCTTCGAATGTTGGATAACTACGCACCTTTTGCTTCCGCCTCTGTTCCCGTTAACACCTGCTCTCTTCCTATCGCAGCGAAGTCAAAAATGTAAATGTTCTTGAATGGGCACGACTAGAGTGCCAAGCAAATTGTGGCTTCAAATGTCACTTAAAATTAAGATGAATATTTAATATACTTCGACTTCCAAGCTTACTGTTCCTTACAGAATCAACATACTTCGTTCTACGCCATCAATATTGCTGTGTCGTTTTCATCACAAATACACATACGTAAGAACTTAAGAATAATTTCAATTTTAAGCACTGCGGAGTTTGCTTCCGATTTGTTTTAATGGAAATGGTTTAAAAAAATAATCAAAAATCTTTCTGTGACACTAACACCTTCGAAATCCTCTTAAGGTCAACATGTGGTGGGGTCTTACGAGTAATAAGACTTTTAGTTCTTTGTTTTTTCCTCTATTGCTAGTAATATCAACTTTAGTGAGTACTACGATATGCGGCATGTTATTCTGTTCCCTCAAATCGAGCAAATGGAAAATACAGCGGGACTTCAATCTACGTCATTAATCTATTCCAGATCCTTGGATTTTATACCAAACTGAATGTATGCCAAAAGAACTTTTCCGGTAAGAAATAAAAGGAAAATAAATAATCCGTTCTTATAAAAAAAGTACTGTTATTATTATTCTACTGTTCAATACTGAAATACAAACCCAGCGGGTGAAATATATGCCGTACATAAATGAAACACTGCACATAAATGCTTTCATGAAAAAGTAACGAAATGTTTTTTTCTTACCCAGATCAAAAGCAATTGCTCTAACGTCTCTGATATTTGTTTTGTATTCAAATTCACCCACTTCCCAAGATTAGAGGATCCCAACGTTAAAGATTTAATAGCGTCTTCCCTCGCCCCTCAGTTTTAGATACCGCCGTTTCGGTATACGATGCTCACAAGCGGCTGAGTGGTTAGACAATGAACACCGGTGGCTTGATCCAGGCTCGAATCCCGGCGAATGGACTGGCTGCATGAACGCTTTCGTGGTTTTCTCCACATGCAACGTAGATACGAGTAAGTTTCCATTAGAAATTCTTTCACGAAGGCATACTCTCTCCTCCAAGGTAGTTAGCCTTCATGTGCTTTCCCATATTCAAATAACCAACCCATCTCCACATACGGTACTCAACAGATGATTTTTAGACATACATGCCATCTTCGTACTTTTCAGCGCTTTCACCTTCCTAACTATTTTCTTTGCTGCTTGACTCTTCTCACTAACTCACGGCTAAAAGAATCTACACGAATTTATTACCTGCAAAATTACATGTGAAAATCCAGAGTTATAGAGCAGGTTGTTAACTGAACAGAAGCAATAGCCCTGCTTACCAAGTGCCCTTGGTACTGAAGCTAAAGAGCAGTTGTAGGATAACGCACGGCAAGTCACGATTCATCGAACTGGCGGCGTGTTTCAAACAAATGCTGCAACCTAAACAAAAATTTTCATGTTCAAATCAGAGTATATCAAATTATACTTATTTCAAAGAAGAGCATACCGAGGCACCACTGTAGAGATTTGCAGATCATTTAACAACATGGAGTACCACCGCCCCACTTCGCGAATCATGCAAGACCGAGCTTCTGTTTCCAGGTGAGATGACAAAAATGGGCGTATGTCATGGCCCATTAGAAGTCATTTCTTTCTCCAGGATTTTACATAGTAAAGTATGCTACGAAAAGGAGAGGATTACACAACCAACTGCAAACTTCACTCCTGATATTCATGCCAAAGTATTGAAACTTACCATTATGACGTCTGTCGGCCTGCTGTTGGTACACATTCTGAAACTTATTTTATTCGTAATCGCTTTAAGTAACTAAATTAAATAAAAGACTTTTAAATCCATTTTATATTATACATATTTCAGAGAGATCTTATGAAATCACACTCTTTATTCTCCAAGATCCGGTATTAATATCGTTTCTCAGATTAAAAAAAAAAAAAAAAAAAAAAATGTCGGCAACTAAATTGTTTAGCTTAACAGTCATCATATGTCACTAACAATCTCCTTCGCTCATAAAATAAGATTTTCGCGTCGTTTTGTGTTTAGGCTAACCGAAACGCTTGAATAAACCATAACAAACCATGCATGCACATGATTCCGAATGCTTTTACTTGTATTAGTGGTTTTTAATCCTCGAAAAAAAAATCTGGAATGATACGTTTAGTTGAGAGCTGCAATTTGCAACAGCACGTGGAACTTGTAAAGCTTTCAAGCGTAATTGCACAGTAAAACTGCGGTAAAATATTTTGAACATTCAGCTGCAACGGGTTTATTTATCTTTTTGTATCATAACAGACACTCGCGCGGCTAGCCATCTGAAATAAATATTAAAAAAATTTTACATTACGTCCAAACGAGCGTTTTTTGAACGTTTTGTGTGTTACCTTTATTTATTAAATATCATGTTCACACTTAAACCGTAAAATTCAGTTCAACAGCAATATCGCAAAATAATTTTAAAATGAGCATATCTTTAGGTTTTTCTTTTTTTCCCAATACAATGCTTCCATTCCTCGCTTTAAAATCGTTGAGTTTGTTAATCAAATATTCTTTGTCTGACAAAATATGAAATAGATGATAAAATAAATACCAAATTAGGGCTTCCATATGCCCATATTCGGTGGAGGATTACGTCATTCAAATTTGATGGCTCTAGGTACCGTTGTTTTATCACAATGCGAGAAATATACATACATTTATGCAGATTCTTCATTATTTAATTTCTCTAAACATAATGCAAGGCTGTAATATTTGGTGGCAACAGTTTGAAATGTGAATCATCGCAGAAAGTGAATCAACGCAAAATGCCAAAACAAAATTGACAGCCCTTCTGGGCTAACGCCCTTTGGTCTAAAAATATATATGTAATTATTTCAATGAGTTCGGCTAGTGTCGTTTTATAAAAATATTTTGTTTTTATTTAAATATGTCATGAATTAAATACATTATTTAAATCAATCCCACTAAAAAAATATTAAGAATCGCATTTATCACTTTGAAAAGGTTTAGTTTTATTAACTAATGAAAGAGAGTTTAAACCAGAAACTTACATACGTTACTTTTTGCCAAATAGCAATACACTAGCCCCTTGTAAATAAAAATATTTGATCTTCCAGTGGCAACACATAACTTTAAACAACCGAATTAAATTTGAAAGGTAAATATTTTATACTTTTCTGAATGATACTAGCGCGTCAAAGATAGTTTTTTGTTTCCAAGAATAACAATACATTGTCCAACCGCTCAACCGGTATAGTGGTTAACGTCGCCTACTGCCATGCCAAAGGGTCTGGGTTCGAACCCTGGAAAAGGCATGGATGTTTGTAAATGTATAGTGTCGGTGCGGCATGGCTGTACTTTAAATATGCAGCGAGCCGAAAGTTCCCTCGTGTGGTTCGGTGAAAGGGGAGAGGGGTGGCAGACCTTCAGACCCGTCCCCCCGGGTTGCTTTCCATCAAAATTGGGGGGGGGGCGCGGAACTGAGCTAAATCTTACTGTCACCTGTAAGGTGCTCAAGGCTGTTGCCAACGACAGGCGTATCTTGCGCTCCTTGCCACGAGGAATTTCGTGGGCTTGGGCTGACTATAAGTCCTACAAGTGAGCATTAGTAACAACAACACAATACATTGCTTTAAATCTTCATGTTTGTTAAAAAAATTCGTTAAATTCGCCAAAAATATTAAATAAATAAAAAGCAAATTATAAATTCAAAATTTGGATTTCGAGGCACACATATTGGGTGGAGGGATTACGTGTGTTCAAAATTTTAAGTGCCATCTTTCTCCACAATGCAAAAAACATACATATAGATACTTCTATATTAATTAATAGATATTCATACTTCTGCTGATATCTTGGCTTCAGTAATACGTATTTTCTAAAAATAAGGCTTCACATTCAGTTGTTGGTAACGATAAAAAGGATTATATCTGCTCTTTTTTTTTAACATTGATAGTGTTACGAATTTCGTATTTAGTTAAGGCATTTTTAGTAGAATTATAACTAAAATTGTTTTATTTCCCCGTGCAATGCAGCGCGTGACAAAGTTTAGGAGAAAGCTACGCCGGGAAAGTAAAAATACAAGAGCACATGCATTTAACATTGAATAAAAATTTATCTTTGTAATTTATATTTAATTTGAATAAATGTAATTGTCTACTATGTTAGCTGTAACTGTAATTCTGGTTTTGTTGCTTTCCAGAAATTGTTAGAACCGTCTCACGCGGCTGATTTAAAAATCTATACAAGTCGGGGAGTAACATCTCAGCTCAGTTGTTTTAGTGAGTTGTTGTTGTTGTTTACTTAGCTGCTGTAATTTTGTTGATCGAATTAGCTTTCTCTACGCTTTGGATTGTGTTTTATTTAACGTTTTAGTAGTTTAAAATATACTTACTGATTATATTACGCGATATTGTGATATTATACGAATATTTTTGAGAAAAAAATACAGCGTTTTGTTATATTTCTTGTGATAAGAATAAATTTTATTAACTTTTTATAGGACTTGTGCATCCAACCCGCACGAACGCAACAATATTATTTGATGTAGGTAATTCTAATGTTATTTAAGTTATATAGGTTTAGTTAAGTGCCCTATAAAGTAAAAAGAAATTTTATTTGTTGTCACAAACATTCTTGTTCGATGGGGGGGAAGTAGAAATAGAAACTTGAAGTTGCTATAAGCGGTGGACTTTAAACCAAAATAGTCAAACAGAAACAAAAAGAGTAAACACCATTCTTATTATTCTAAAATTATTATAATATTATAAATAATTTCT
>KK112120.1:300309-384212 GCA_000611955.2 Stegodyphus mimosarum
TTTTTTTTTTTTTTTTTTTTTTTTTTTTTTTTTTTCAAAACGGTACTTAGTTTCCGAATACGCCTCGTATTTTTCTGAATCTGAATGGATCTGAAATAATTTTCGAAGCGTGTTACCCAGAAATTTATCATTTCACTTAAGCGAGAAGTAAACTGAGTTATCATCTGACGGAGAATTAAAATTTGTTTCCAAACAACTTGAAATGAGCAATTTTTGGTATAAAATTCGGCATGAATATCCACAACTCTCCGATGCAGCTCTAAAGGTAGTATTACCATTTGCCTCATCTTAAGGGAATGGGATTTCACCGAAATGGTTTTTTCCCAAATTCTCTACCTAAATTCTAAATACCGAAACAAATTAGCAATAGAGCAAACTTTACGCCTTAAAATGAGCAAAACAGAACGTCATGACTTGCAAATAAGAAGCAGGCTCATACGCCTCAATAAATGCTTCCTTTTGTAGTTTTTTTTTTAATTGAGTTTTTTAAGTTCTTAGTTGATATACGTCATGATTAAATTTTAATCTTTAAAGGACTAATGAAGTGACTTTTCAACTAAGCATTTGGTAACTACATAGTTGATTTTAAGTTTATTGTACTTGCTTTGACACTAATATTTATTTTGCATGAAATGAAAAGAATTAACATCTTCCTGATTTTTTAACATTACCTAGTATTAGTTTCTGAGCAATTAGAATTAGATGATATACTGTTTTAATATTTGGTTGCTATGTTACCTCGATATCGCAACGAGGGTCGCATTGCCAAAATATTTAAATAATACTCCTCTACAATCCTTTTACATCTAACTCTACAGCAGAACTACAAAATATTTATGATTATTTCTAATATTTAAAAAGATTTCGACACGCTAAAAATGTATTATTATTCTGTCAAATTGTTTTTTTCTATAAGATGACAGAGATATTTCAACACGTTGTAAATAAACGACCTTCAAAACAAGACACAAAATCCGTCACTGATATGTTACATAATGGTTTTAGCGTTTTTTTTCCAAACAGAATTTATGTCATTTGACTTTGATAACATTTGGAAATAACCGAAATTACTGGAAAGTCGTTTAGAATTTTACGGTTGATAGCGCACTGCTATGAAATCCAAAACATAAGAAAAAGCAAATTACTATCTGAAAACTTCAGATTACAATGTAACATCTCAAAAATACGCTTAGCATTATAAAAATTTTAATTAAAAATATTTCAAGCGTTTAAAACTATAAAAATTTGTTTTTTAAATCTCAGTTGGATCGTATTTAGATTCAAGTTAAATATCCGAAATAATTCTAGTTTAACAGTTATAATAGGGTACTGCTATACGAGGCTATTGTTATAAGCCTCGTATATATATACATCGTAGTGTTTTTTTTTTTTTTTTTTTTTTTTTTTTTTTTTTTTTTTTTTTTTTTTTCACGTCTATTCCATTTACTTTGAAGGATTGTCGTAATGTCCGAACCCTCCGTTTAGTTTTAAGCATGGGAGCTTTCGTGATTTACCCCATGTTCAACGTGAATACAAGTCATTTTTATTTAGAAAAATTCTCCATGAAGGCACTCCTTCCTTTACTCAGAAAGCCTCCATGTGCTTTGTCATATTTAAATAACCAACCAACCTTATTTATTCGCTATTTCTAAACTAAGAAAACCAGAAACCAGCCTAGTGTAGATATGCAATCGACTAGTGTAGGCATCCAGTCGAGAAGAATATGATAAAAGCATATACAACGTAGCTTTTAAAATGCTCGCCATTCTGTTCTAGTTATTTAATTACATAATTGCATCAATAAATTTGTTTAATATTATGCACTCAAAAGTTCTTTATGGACCATATTAAAGATACAGTTCTAATTATTGAATTCCCAATGTCAGTCAATCAAATTGTACTTTTTGGTAGAGTTGACAGAAAGAATAATTTCAAGTGTTAGAATTCTGATCGATATAAAATTAGCAATATATCCACAGAGAAGAACCTTTTAAATTTTTAAAATTATTTTACACCAAGAATTTTAATAAATCCTAATGTAACAGAAATAATAATAATGTGAAAATAAATGCAACAAGAATCATTTATTACATTTCTAATGATTAGAATTCAGGTCTTGACAAATCACAATTTGACTTTTAACAATGTGTTTATTCTAAATCCTATGTTTAAAAGGTATTTCTCTCGCCTTCTTGGCATGCCTTCGTGGTATAGCTGTCAGCACGCTCGACGCGTATTCGAGAGGTTCGTGGTTTGAATTCCGGCGAAGACACTGCTCATTCTTCACATCTTCTACTTTCATCTAAAAAATACCTAATGTCCCTACAGTGGCGCCCGAACTAAAAACGGTGGTGGATTTGGCGATTGTATCTCCTATACCCCGGTCGCCCTTTAAAAGAAGAAGTTATACGGTATTTCTCCAGCCTTCTTGGCGTGGTGTAGTGGACAGCATGCTGGGCGCCTTTTCGAGAGGTCCGTGGTTCGAGTCCCGGAGAAGGCATTGCTCATTTTTCACCTCTCCTGCTTTCAAAAAATACCTAATGTCTCTACATGTTTACATAAAAATATATATCGCTTCGAAAAAAAGGTGATAATTAAGGGCCCTTTCAAACGCAAACATCAATTTGTTTAAGAAATTTACTAGGACCACAAAATATCTTTGGACAAAAAAAATCTTTAAAAATAATAATATAGGTATTTTCGATTAGAAGATATTACACACTAAACATATTTCTTATGTTCAGTAAAAACGTTATCCTGATTTAAATGAGCTGTTGATGAACTCTGTGGATGTCTCGCTGTAAGAAACAGCTCATGTATCTTTCTAGAGAAAACTGTTTAGTGCATGCTGTCCCACAACGGGAAAATGCCAGTTAAGCATTTATTTTACTGAAACAAACCCTCTTTCTGACTGATAGCCGTATTAACCACAGGTGGAACAAATAAGCAAAAAGGAATACTGTGTTCTCTGGCATCAGATCCCTCTTTCCGCTACTGTTAGTTATGAAGTACAGTAGAATTCTGGGGAGGGGCAATATGATTTATCCTCCCCTGTAAACTTTAGCCCAAGGTTTTTATCCGCTGTTAATTGTGTATACAAACGCTCTGAAAGCACAGCAATTACCCAAACTGTAATGGATGACCTTATAATAAGTTACACACAAAATTGTTACGTGTACTTCGTTGAGGAATGGCAAAAGGCCAATATGGAATTCAGCCAGCATTTGTGACTAAAGAACATTTAAACCGTGGGTGAAGTCAGAATGTACAATTTCAAGAGCGCCGTGAAATGTTTATTCGAAGAAAGACCTATGGATGGATTTTATAGTGAGCGCTTCCTGCGTATTTTAATTAAGAATCAAATTAATTTCTTTCAAACTGTATCAGTTCCGTAAGGGGCTCACGAGTAGGCGAGTGGATTAAACAGCTGGAAAATAATACTTCGACCACAGTTCGAATCTCGGTGAATGGGCTAACTGAATAGCAGTTTCCGTGGTGTTTTCCACGTGTAATATGAAAACTGCCTCTTCAAATCTTCCGCCACGAAGGCGTTCCTTCCATTACGGAAATGAGCTTGTGCATTTCCCCATAATCAAATAATCCAATTATGTAACAATTAGTAAAATTCCTGGAGAAAGAAGATTCCCGTTTTAAGTTATCTTACCTTTATAGTATTAAATTGTTTAAGAAAGTTTCACTCTAACAAACTTATTCTCAGATTATTTTTTTACTTTAGACACACTTTCCCTAGGTTAACTTTGCCTTATCACTGGTCCAGCGGTTACTATTGCTGAATACTGGTAGTTCGACTTGGGTATTCGTGTTTTTCCACGTGTATAACGTGAACACCAGCCAGTTTCCCTTAAAAAGTCTTCCACGAAAGCGTCCCTCCCCTTAGGCAGATAACTCTAATGTGCTTTGCCATAATCAGATAATCTAACCTGACCCTAAACTTTGACTTTTTCCGATATGCAATATACCTTACAGTTGACTGGTAGAGCTGTTAAATACAATGTACAGAGAAATACAGAATTTAAAAGAAGCGCTTGTTATATAATCCCTCGGGCTAAATCTAGAAGGAAACTCTTTACTCTCTTTAAATTTTTAGATTTCATGCTTATGAACATTCAAGAGAATTAGTTTCTTTGTAAACTTTTCCACCATTATTAAATTCAGGATCAGCCGTAAGAAGTTTGACGTAAACTTCTTTTAAAACACTATTGTAATGATTATTTATTTACAGGCCAATATATTAAAGCAAGACTGCAGTATTTCTGATCATAAATTATAAATAATACTACTTGTAATTAATAAATTTCATAAATTAATAAACTTTCTTACACACAAAGCGATAGAACTAACAAATAAGGACAGAAAATACAGTATTACAATTAACTTATGTGTAAGTAAAGCTCATTAAATTATACAGGATGGAGAAATGCAAACACAATAACAATAAACAGATAAATAAATGAATATAAATATGCCGACCTGATCGGTTTCGTGGTTAGCAATTTTGGTTGACATACCGCTGGACCCGGATTCGAATCCTGGAGATGGCTTGGTTGCTTTAGTAAGTGTACAGTATCACTAGGGCATGGAGCTACTTAAAATCCTCTGGCTTGGTGGAAGATCCTCGGATTCATCCCCCAGGGTATTTTCAATTAAAACTACAACGGAAATCCCCCTCCTTTTGCAGATGCAAAATCGGTCACCTTTTGTGAAGCGCTCTGGAGAACACTCTCGTCGAAGGAACGGCTAAATACACGATGGATTCGCCTTTTTCTTTATTAACAAAGTGTCCGGCAGTTATTATAGGGTTTGGTGTCCTTTTACTCAGTGGAAAATTATCCGAAGGGGAAAATTGGAAAAACTGTGTACTTAGAGCCGAATTTTCTTTCCCTCATACAGAAGGGGGAAACGAAGTACACTGCTGGCCACCCAAATTGCAACACCAAGAAAGACAAGAGATATCAGAACAAAATTTATTTAGTAGATAAAATGTTGACCAAGTATCAAATGATTAAATTTATAGACTTCTGTAAAGTGTGGTTCCTTCCAGAATCAGTAGCCAGAGTAGCCGCCATTGTTGAGATCACCGCTGCCACACGCCTCGGCATTGATTCAAATAGACTTTGGATGTGTTCTTAGGGTACAGCAGACCAAGCAGCTTCCACACGTTGCCAAAGTTGATCTGGTGTGCAGTTTGGGATGTAATCTGGGTCAATCGTTCAGCAACCATGGACCACATGTTTTCTATCGGCGAAAGGTCCGGAGAGCGAGCCGGACAGGGAAGCAATTCAACCTGGCGACTGACGAAGAACACTTGGACAATGCGTGCCACCTGTGGTCGCGCATTATCCTGTTGAAATATGGATGTGGGCAAGCCATGAAGGTAAGGAAGCCAACACCTCGGAGATGTAGCTCTGGCTGTTTAAAGTATCAGCAATGCGTACTAGAGGAGTGCAAGAGTGATATCCAATATCTTCCCATACCATAATACCCGGTGCAGTACTAGTGTGGTGGTGCATAACGCAACTGTCAGCATCCTCTCTCCACGGTGTCTCCGGACACGAATCCGACCATCGTGGTGTTGCAGACAGAAGTGTAACTCGTCAGTAAAGACAATTTCATTCCATTCGGCCGTCCACATCCTTCTTTCATCGCACCATTGGCGGCGAAGACATCTGTGGTTCTGCGTCAGAGGTAGACGAAACAATGGACGTCTTGCGGACAAACCACTCTGCTGTAAACGGCGTCGAATGGTACGCGCAGACACTGGATGATACGTTACAGACTGAATGGGCTGTGCTGTGGTTCGTGTTGTGACTGAGCGATCCGTCATTGACATGCGCCCAATGTTCCTGTCATCACGTGAAGTGGTGCACTGAGGTGGATGCGATCAAACACGTCGGTCCGTCGTAACTTCCTGCATCCAACGGTCACATATCAGCATTGCAGTTGTTTGGTTTCGTCCAACACGGCTACCGATTTCCCTGAAAGATAATCCACACTCTCGGTAGGCCACTATCCTTCCTCTGTCGAACTCGGATACTTGATCAAACGATGATCGCTGTTTACTACGCGGCATAATTGATCTTTTTTTTTTTTAAAACTACAAGAGAAACACAATTGTCGAACTTGAAATCGTCGAAAACTCCAAGCCTTAAATAGCGTTTTGAAGTGGCGCCACAGGCGCGCGTGATGTGCGTCTGCGCTGAAATTCTAATCATTTGCGTATCTCACCTCCGCTAATACATGTTGTAAATTTCATATTATTTGCATGCTTCCTTCTGGGTGTTGCATTTACAGTGGCCAGCAGTGTAGGTTGCAAGCAAAGAACGCTCTCCATTTAGACAAGACCTCGCAACCCTGACCGCCTTATCCGGGCGTTAACTTTTTCTTAACTTTTTTTTCGTTCCATCATATTTTAAACGAAACTACTCAGCATGCAATACAATTTATTTAGATTTGATCGTTGTTTAAGAACTAAATACTGAATTGGAAAGACTAAAAATGTACTTCCTTGTAATTTTGATTTCAAAATCCCAACGAATGTAGTCAAGGAAAGCTAAAATGCTACCTTAAAAAAAAGGTAAGACAACGATAAAGCTTTCAAATTTTATTCGTGGAAGACAGTACCTTCATTTTAATTCACGGTTATTTAATTAAATTAAATTTCATAGCAGAAAATATAAAAATTGGTTCACTGATTTGTGTTGCGGCTTCTTATTATTATTTAAAAATAAATGAAGCAACAAGCGTAACATGTATGGCAAATGACTGCATTCTGATCTTTTACTTCAATCTCATATTTGATATTTCAACGTTAGGCACAGAAATTGCAATCAGCATTAATGAATAGTTAAAAGTTTTAAAGACAATGAAAATAGTTTAAAAAAAGATTTCTAAAACAGAATTTTGGAAGACTGATTCGAACTAATTTACCTCCGAAAAAGGAAATTATACATGAAATGTAAGTGTATAAAAAAATCGTTTAATTAATTATGCAAAGCATTCCAATAAAATGAGATATGCCACTCAAAAGACTGAGTATTAAAGTTAATAAAAATACGTTCCAAAGGAATAAGATCGATTTACATTTCTACACATTTTGCAACAGCAGTTTTTCCAAAATCGCATTTCACTTTATCAAAATTTTCACCATTGTAGATAATGCGAAGCTCTTGAATTAGCTGTTTGCATAGGAGTTTTCTTACTTTGCTCCATGTGTAACATGAATAAGAGCCAGTTTTCCTTAAAAGGCCTCCCACTAAGGCATCCATCATTTAGGCAAATAGTGCTTTCCCATAAGCTGTTAAACAAACGAGCTGAAAATGCGAGGCACTGATAAATCTTGATCACAATTTGTTGCGGCGTGGTCGAAAATTTTATAAATTCATCAAAATTTGCTCCAGCAAAGTGGAAAGATGCATGCGGCTCGCTTCGTAATAAGTAGCAGTTTTATTTATGAAGCACATAATTAAAATTTAACGAAAATAACTTCGCACTAAGACGCTTTTTTACATGCATTATCGGTAACTTTATTTTTTGATAGCTTTATTATGCGTAGAATAACTTCAAAATGCGTACAGCGCATTAAATTGTCGAAGTAATAAACAAAAGACAGAAAATTTTGTTCCCGTACTTCAGAAAAACTGTTTTAAAATAGACATTAACTATCGATACAGCATAAAAGACCTATACGTTGGGAATACACTCTATAAATATATCATATTGAATGATAGATATACATAGTTAAAGATTTCAGTGGGTGAAGCTGTCAGGACTGAGTGTTCGGTGCATATTCTTGGCGAACATCTTCGTGAAAGGTAACTAAATCCTGATCTTGAACAGGGAGCTGAATGCAGTTATGTTCTGTGGTAGAATACTGTGAATATGTGGTAGAAGAACTACACTTCAGAGGGATTTAAAATCCTCTTTTATTAAACCACAGTTATGTACAGCCACTTCCCAACTCGGGAGGGATACAGAAAATAATGACCGCCACTTGGGTCTAAACTGAACAATCAAATTTAATTTAAACTTAAGCTAATTAGAACTTAAGTAGTCGTTGCTCACAGAGCTATGAACGCGAGGTTGGCCTCTAAACTAAATGGTGCGTAGACAGATTTAACTGATACTGAAGCACTTAGAATTACTTCAATAAGTAATAACGTAACAGCGCTACGGCTTAGAATTTAAATACTAGCTGGTCAAGCGAACATTGAACAGAGTAACAGTGGTCTGAGACTAAAAGCTCTCTCACACTGAAAGGTTTCTACCCTTCGTTTAAATAGAACTTGGCTCCACTTCAAATTAGCATAAAGCTGAAAACGCGCTTATTCTAACGGGAAGTTGAAATGAGAACAGATCGAAAAGGGTAAATTAAAATAAAACTTTGTTAGTTTAAATAAAACCTTACAAAGCAAACTGTATCTGATAATCGAATTTTTTGTACGTTATGAATTAATCAAATAATGTATAGTTAGGTGTTGCTAACCCTCTGTAGTTTGGTCACCATGTACTTCTATATGAAAAATTAAACGATAGATTTTTATGCAAACCCGTGCTAAGCTGCTAGCATTTTAAACATATTTTTAGTAAGTAATTTGAAATTTCTCTTCACGTACGCTGATCATGTCCCCTTTTTTATTCTTTCTGTAGAATTGTGTACAGATTGACAGTAGAAAAAATTTTGCTGCTCTAATTTACAGGACACAATAAAATTCTTAACTTGAGTTAAAAGCTATTTTTGTTATTATAAAGATTATAACATCAATTTTTGAATTATGTTTACTCTTTTTACAATAAATTGTCAATTATGCAATTATAAACAGATAAAAACGAGAATTCATACAAAATAGTTTTTCTAAACGTTTTTCTAATAAAGTATTTTCAATGCAGAGTAGAAAAGTTTGAAAATTGTACAGCGTAGAAACATACTTCTCTCAATACAGAATAACAACAATAAAAAGGATTTATTTTTATTTATAAATAGCAGCAGTAATTAAAAAGCCATGAATCCTTGTCAGTTTATTTGGAATGTTTCTGTTTTAATCATTAAGTCTTACTTCCCTTTTAAAATTTATCTAGTTGCGGCAATATACAATTATTTAACGATACAGTTCGCTGCTACAGAGAAATGACTGAAGTGAAATGAGTGAGAGAAATGATTGAAGGCGTAAAAAACACCTGCAGACATAGATATTGAATTTTTTTAATGTGAATTACGATAAATATGCATTTTTAAAAACTGTTCAGTTTTATTTGTTGAAAAACTGAAAAAAAAAGACTGGCGTGGGCTGGGGAGTACTTATTAGCATTTTTTGTATGTATTTAGTTTTTCAGTTAGTCCGATTTCAAAGAGTGTGGGATAACGGAGGAACTGGTTAGCCAGGCTCTGCAAGGTATTGCTGTATCTCACTTTTAAGTGAATCTCTGAAAATTTTTGTTTTGAACTTAAGTTTAAATTACAGTTTATTGTTAATCAATGTCAAATCTTTGCTGAGTAATTTCATGCTCGAAAGACTATAACAAAATTAATTCGTATCTTTCATTTTAATTTTAAATTATAATTAATTTTAAACATGAGCAAATTAATATGAATTGTACTTTACCGTTGTTCGGTTTCATCAAAGAAAGAAGTGCATTTCATTAATACGCCAAATACAGCAAGTTATCGCTGAATGTGCAACTAAACTAATGAAATCTAGCGTTAGACGATCTAAAGCCTGTTTCCTTGAGCTCTTTCAGTAAGGGGACGTTTTTCGGCTTCAGTAAGGGGACGTTTTTCGGCTTCAGTAAGGGGACGTTTTTCGGCTCTTTCAGTAAGGGGACGTTTTTCGGCCACTACTTTCCTTTTCGGCTCAATTTCCACAAAGATCAAGCAACGGCTTAGTAGATAAGCCCAATGCGCATTGCGTTAAATTTCAAATCCGGCGAACGAACTATTTGTGTCGACATTTCATTGTTTCTCTCATGTATAAGGTAAATACGAGGTAGTTTCCCTTAAAAGGTTCTTCTCGAATGCATTTTTTCCCTTAGACACATAACTATCGTATATTTTACTATAATCAAAACTGTGTCTTAATATAATTTACATTTATCCTGTTAAAATATTCATCTACCACTTAAAAAAAATGACCTTATCTTGCTTCCATAGCCACAAAATCATAAGTGAGTTAGTGTAGTCAAATTTCTAACCACTTTCATATTCAACTGAAAGCATGTTAAGCGCTTCGGACTAAATATCAGCCACTGCAAAAAGTAAGTATACAAGGAGGACGTTCAAAGGTTCTAGATCTAACAACACGAAATGAAACAGGATGACAACATACTGGTATGCTGTGTTTACGACGTGTGGAAGTATACATGTCCCATGCGTCTTCGCAACTTATATCTCAATGGTATTGAGAAGCTAATTTCATTTTGAAATCTATACCGGTACAATATACATTTTTTAAACTTTTAGCGCTGTGAAATGAGTAAGAAAAGATTGAAACGGATTTGGAGGAATCTCAGTCCGATAATAATGTTTCTATAAATGACTCAGATGAAGAATATCAGCCAAAAGAGAGCAATTCTGAGAAAGAAATTATTCAGAAAGTATGTCTGAAGATCATTTGCCGAAATCAATAAAAAAGTAAGTCAGACTTTCTTCTATTAACTTCTCGAAACAATGTTCCTATCTTGTAGTCTATACCAAACAGAAGTGACATATCCAGATATACTGTCACTCCGGATCGTCCTACAATTTCATTAGGCAAACTACGTAAGTCATCTGATGAACTGGACTGTTTTCTGTAAGTGTTTACTCGCAGTTTGATTATTTTCATTAGACATAATACAAACAAAAGTTTGGATATATTAGGAAAAGATACGAAAAAGGAGATCGAAGAAACTGGTCAAGAAGAAATAATGTCATTACTAAGATGCATGCTTGTAATTAGTTACAATAAATTGCCTAGTCTTTCTGATTATTGGTCTCATAACAACTTGAGAAATAAGGCAGCAAAAGCATCTATATCACGTGACAGATAATAGCTGTTGATATCAATGCTATATTTCAATGATAAACAGAATCCTACTGTTCTTCAAAAACATACATTGAGGTATTCGCTCGCCTGAAACGTACGTTTCGGAAGGTATGACACAAAAGTCTCTACCAGAGCATAGATGAATCTATGGCAATGAAAGATAGACTCTAAAACAGTACCTACCACCAAAGGAAATAAAGCGAGGCACAAAAATTTAGGAACGGTGCGATCCTCAACTGTGTATGGTTATGATTTAAATGTGTACGCAATGAAAGAACTAAGTCAAAATCTACTAGAAACAAAACCTCTCAGCGAGAGAGTTGTAACCACTCAGTCAGACACTGTTAGAAAACCCGATGTCCCAGAAAACCTGTAACACTCTTGTTTGAAAGGTTTTTCACAAGTGTCCGTTTACTAAATATTATCCAGTTTCCAATACTTGATACAGTTAGAGAACATGACAAAATTCAAACGAAAATTGAAAAGAAGAGAGTTTGGATTCATCGCAAATCAATACGGAATAACAGCAATGGTGTAGCAAAAAAGAAATTACTGTTCCTAGCACGATGCTTCAATTGAGAAAACTCGCCGCAAATAAAAAAATTGAAGCAAATTAGAAATGCATTGCTCAAATACAATCTGTTTTTACAAAAAATATATGGACTGTGTCAGTATCTCTGACCAAAAGGTTGGTATATATGACTTGGATAGACACTCAAAGAAATAATGAAATAAAGTACTTTACAAACTGCTTATGGTGTATGTTGGAAATGAAAGTATTTTGTTTATTGAACTCACGAGAAAAGAAGAAAAGCTGCTACAGTTCCTTGCTGGAAAAATGGTAGTGAATGGAAAACAAATGAGCCATGTGAAGTGCAAGAGATGCATAAGTAGGCCATCAAATGCTTCCAAGATTATGTTGAATGTAGGCTAATATTTGCCTGGTGAAGATGCTAGCAGCAGACACTCAGGAAGAGTCCAAAACAAGGTTTAGAAGGAAAAAAGACTGTATGTACCATATGTAAAGTACAACTTTGCTAGCAATGTTTCACACCATACCATGCATAAGATTGGTTTATAGGCATATTCTTTGTAAGCATTCCTAAAATAAAACTTTGAACGCAACAAAATGATATTTGTTGCGTTTTCTTTTCTTAACCAGTTTACAAGTGAGACATAAAAATCCCAACTAGTAATACCAGTAAGACACATATGCCCTATCCCCTGAAACTCCTCTTCCTATATAATGTGATCATGATCAAGCATACTGTAACTTAACACAGTTATATAACATATTTTTGGATGTTTGATTAAATTTAAACTAAACCACCAATGTATATGAAATAAAACTGAGCCACCGAATATTATGTAAATATTAAACACCTTCTACTTTAAACCTGTAGAAGTTGATCATTTGCGGCAATTGGTATCCAACACAACAACAACAATAATTTCCAACAATGCTACCCCGAGTTAGGCAATGTTGCCAGTTTATGCATATTTGAAACTTCAGATAGCCCCAGATGGAATAAATGTACACTAACACGCTGAACATGGTATGTCTCCTTCAGAAACCACATGATCGAGAACATATGCTGCAGCACAGTCATGATTCTTTGGCAGTATTTGATGTTGTCCAAGCTTACTAGAATGACAATCTCTCGAAATCTATAGGACTGCTAACCTATGCTACTGAAATAATAATCAGATTCTATAAAGAACATCTTTTAAAAATGTAATACTGTTCATAAAATAAGAGGCTGAAGAATAAAATGGAACTAATATAGTAAATATTGTAGTAGCGTATACCCTACTGTTTTGCGAAATTAACAAATATTGCAATGACATTTAATAGTATTGGTTTCAATCTTAAAATCATCAAATTGCCCTGGTTTACCCTGCTAACTTGCACAGTTATGCAATTCTTCATTCTATTGTAAGTATACAAAAGTTCTATTCATTTAGCAGATGCAAACAGAGGATTTACGTCACAAATGACATTGAATATTTGAAATCTTTTGCCAACAAAGAATAAAGCAATAAAACACACAAAGGCACTGAGTTTTTCGAATAACTAATGCGTTTAAAACTTTAAAATAGCAGTCCACTACAGTCAATACTGCATCCGCAACTTGTAATATCATTTGTAAAGTGTATGGAAAAGACGAGTAGAGAATCGCACATGTCACCGTTGACTTCAAAAAATCCGGGGAAAGACAGATGATGAATAGATCAATCACATTCTACACATCTCTTAATTTATGATGAATTCCACAACCAGACTGTAAAAAAGTTAGAAAACATCTTCCATTCAAATAGTAACAATTTTTCTTTTCTTTTCAGTATTCTTACTGCTAGTAGATTGTCCTGGATCCATCACCTATGAACCATCACTTTTCCTCTTAGTCAATCCTAGCCAATTTTCCATTTTGAAAATTTAGGTTTTTTTTATTTTTTTTTCAAAAATATTTAAGTGCACAATATATATCAAGTTCTTCAAAAGCAAACGACGATATTCTCAAATCGCGTATAAAAGTAAAGAATACAAAGTAACAAGAACACAAAATACCTGCTGTTACAGACAGCAAATCGACGTAAAAAATTATTTTAATTGAAAATAGAGCCCGGAAATGGTGGCGATATGAAGTGTAGACATGCTAATAAATCAATCTACTCCTAAAAAAAGAATTCATGAGATACTATTATCTTTTTATAGGCATTTATTTTTATTTCCTGTTAAATACAACATCCATTTCTATTACTGCTTTAAAAAAATTATGAAAAATTTTGCTATGTCTGTGGCTAAAAGCATATTTGTGAAAATAAAAACAAATTATTTTGCTAACATCTATGAGCGGCTATTAACCTTTAACAAAGCTCAGATGGTATAAATTTACGAGGGTTAGAACTTAAACAGAATGTTGGGGTGTTTCATTTTTGAATTTAATAGTTAAAAATATTTTGTTTCTTTGCGTACCACCTATTTTTTTCTTGCGTACCACTACTTGAGAATCGCTGGTCTAAACGATTCTTCGATGTTAAAGAGACCCTATCTGTCCTTTGGTTTCTCCTTACATAATTGAACTAAACATTGTAATGGCAGATAAAATTATAGATACTCTTCATAATGTTAAGCATCAAAAGATTGTCTGTTGAGGTACGGAACATGCGCCGTCAACCTCGAGAGAATGACTGAACCCCAAAGTTAAGCATATAGAAGAATGTCGACAGAATAATCAACTGCGATGCAACCAAATGACACAGGCTGACTTCTGTTGACAGCAATCAAACAAAACAGAAGAGAATTGACATCTAAGCATCCAACACTTGTCCGTAGCAAATGCATTACCTTTTATCACGGGAAGATCAGAAGTAATGCTGTCTACTTGTCTATTAAAAACAAAGGAGATAGATAAATTTTCTTAATCACAGAGTTTTATCGGTTTAGGTAAACCTAATGAATATATAGCAAAGACAATTATATGAAATTCCGGCTACTTTCCTACTTTCCTTTCCGAGATCTACGCTTTTCTTTACACAAATTTTAGATTAATAGCATTACTCAGTTCTTTTGTTGTAATAGAAAAAATATTATTTTGTTAAACTTCAAGCTTTAGATAAAAATTAACTGTCATCTAATACATTATAATCTGAGACATTTTCTGTCCCATAAACTTCTAAAAATCCATCCAGTCATTAATTTGTAAAATATCCTCTACGTAATTTCGAATAAGGTCTTCAAAATGCATAAAACTAAGTTAATTTTATGAGCAACTTATACCATCTGCTCACTTCACGGTTCGAAGCGCAGGTGTTGATAACGCTGACTCATATGAACGTGAACAAAAAGTATCACGACTTTCCGTCACTAATTTGAAACAAACTAGCAATACAAGAAGAAGGAAATAAAAGACCACAGTGATTGAAAAGCAAAACAGTAAAGCAAATGGAATAATACAAAGACATTTGTAATATAATATGTATCCCTTAGTAACCCTTACTAAGCAAAAAACGATAATTTTCTTATTATAGAATAAAACTCCGATACCATTGAAATGACAGAAACACATTTTGTTTCGTGATGCATCAGTTCTTACATCATAATAAAACGCTGCCTGCTGAATGAATCAAATGGAAAGATTAGCACGCAGTGCGTGTATGTGTAGACATGTGGAAGATAAAATCTTCATTTTAAGATAATGAGACGTTACCGATATTTCCATCTAAAAGCTATACAATGAGCGCTGGACTATCTTCATGTATTTTCTGACATACATAAAATATTATTTCTCAAATATAATACAAGTATGAACCCGACCTCCTACAGAATTTTTTTAATGCAAAATGCATGATCATATGATTATATATCAGTCGTTAAATAATATTCTTATTTCGTATCTGTAATAAAAGACTGAAAGGAATTGTTTTAAGTTCATCAAAGACATTGAACTCGATTGTCATACAGATAAAGAATAATGACAAGAAATAAGGAGTTTATCTCAAAGACACCTGTATACTGAGATCCGAGATGAACTTGGAATAGGACTGCTTTTCTTGTCACGCAAACAGAAACTAAACAAATTTTGTTCCAAAGTATGTATATGTGACGTCATAAACATCTTTTATTGATTATAATATTGCTACAAATATTCATAAAAATTATGAAATTGAGTATATATTAATCAAATTAAAATACTTTAATTACATCAAAATATTAAAAATTAAAATAAAGGTTTAAATTATAACTAAATGCATTTATTCCTTTTAAACCGCTCAGTTCGGCAAATACAAGTCGATTACATTTGAAAGGTAAATTAAAATCGTATGCTTTGCCGAATACCAATATTCTAAGATGTGACCATCTCAGAGTGCCATGGGCCCACCAGCGGCCGAGCGGTAAAGTCGCTGAACACTGGTAGTTAGGTCCGAGGCTCGAATCCCGCGGACGAGCTGGCTGCATGTGCGTTTTCGTGGTTTTCCCTATATGTAACACGTATACGAGCCAGTTTTCCTTAAAAATCCTCCTCGAAGGCATCCCTCCTCTTAGGCATATAGCCCTAGTGTGCTTTGCAGTAATCTCAATAAACCTAACCTGACTGCCATGAGGAGAATAATCTTATGCTTTGCATTAAGTATCTTAGCAGAACCTGACAATGGCATGGCTGATAAACGTACGGCAACGTAACATAGTAATTGTCTAAAAATTTTGAAAATACTCCCCTAACGGCGTTGCTAACATCAAAGTAGCATGCTTAGACGCAGTATTGTATCAAGTATTGTAATCAAGAAAAATTCCAGGTACCATATTTCAACGAAAATATCCATTTTGATCGTTATCGAATGCAATTTAACGATGTTTTTGCATGACATCTGTACGTAAGGACAGAATAAAGAACTCTTTTCCCCCAAACGAATTATAAAACTGATTTAAAATGGATTCAGAAGAGATGTTTTAAGTGTTATCTGTACATACGTACGTACTTATGTATGTACGTATCTCGCATAACTCAAAAACGAATAGCCTCAGAAAGTTTTGTATGTGGGACAGCTATAACATGTAGATGTGCACTTTTCTTTTTGGTTGCAATCAGTCGCACCAAAAGTATATAAATATATATGTATATATATACACTCTGTTTACTTTATTACGGTCAGTGAGCTCAGTTTCTTTATTCTTATATGTGTGTAAATTTTTTGCTTCATAAATGCTTGAATTATGTGGTTTTTATATTTCGGTTAAGGTTTTTATGCCTTTAGTTAACCTGCATGTTACAGTTGTAGAATTATCAACAATTTAAAAGTTGTTTAAGTGCCTAATTTGTTTGTCATAGCAATACAATAGGAGCAACAATAGATAGGCAACTTTATCAAGATTCAACAACTTTATCAAAATAGGAGATACAATAGGAATACAACAGTCATATTTGTTTACATTTGAAACTTAGCAGAATAGTGAATTTGTTGCCAATCTAGAGAAACTAAGCTTCGCGACATCAATGTAACGTCTTCTTTTATTACGGCGAATTAAATTACGCTCAATCCATTCTGGGATTATCATTTTTAAGTTATTAAATTATCCCTTATATTGACTCAGCATAGCATCCACAGCAAATTAAATCAGTTTCTAAGCCTTCAGTGTCTTTTTGTCGAGTGAAATTAAAAGTAAACTTTCAGTTTTGTGCACCGAAAATATATCTTCCTCCCCGCTGACCGAATTGCTTGTTTTAGCGTAGAAACTAATTTTAACTGTAAAAAATTTTTTTTTCTAATTTTTTAACTGTAATTAGTGTTTTATATTTTTCCATATCTTTAAATTTTTAATGATATTTTGTGCTTTTATTATTTTTGCCTTGCCGAGAAGTGAGAACGGAATTAATTGAATGAGAAATACATCTCTAATGAAATTCGAGGAAATTAAGTGTTTCATATTAGCAGAAAATACTGTTGCCAGTCTGTTTCGGATAGAGGAGAATATTTACGAGTAGCGCATGCGCATTAGGTAAGCAGCGCTGAATCATCTGTGAAAAAGTGTTTACCTTTTATCTATTTATTGTTTAATTTCTTATTGTCTTATTTTTTTAATTGTTTAATTTGAATAGAACATGTGGCAACGATTAGATAATTCTTCAGATGATATAATTTTTTCCCTTTTGAATTATAAAATAAATTAGATGTAACGCTGTGCCAGAGTATCGCTATAGTAAATATAGTGAATTTTAAAAAGCGCATTTATTCTACTGTGGTTTATCCGCTATCGACGAAGTAGATTTAATTTAATTCAATAAGTTTAAATGAAATGCAGGAAAAAATGCGTATAATTTAATATTCCGTACAAGGAAGTCATGTGGTGTACACATCAGATTGTTTTAATACAATAAAAGTATTAAAATAAATCTGATCTTCGTTTCCAGATTCTAGTCTACACCATAAAGCAATTTTAAACTAGATTTCGACTGGCCTAGTAGTTTAAAAATTAATCCATACAAATTCAAGAAATAAAACATTGCCTTTAGAAGTAGCTGTTAAAAACAGAAGCACTAAATTGTCAGATTGTCGGGGGAGGGGGAACTTGCCATGATAATTATTCCACTGTAAATTATTAATGCCAAGGGGAGCTTTTTGCACTTTATTTCATAAAGAAAAGATTTAATTGCGCAAAACTTAGCGTTGCACTTTTTCCCTCAAATGCTTGCACTACACTTGTAATAATTACTTCCAGCAAGAGAAGTTCCCTTCTACTTCCTACCATGTGAGAACAGAAAATTACAGTACTGGAAACAATAACCTCCTTCGAAATGTTAAAAAAATTCTTCTTGAACCTTTGATAGTAATACGTTTCCTAATGGTGCCTCATCATAATGGGCCTGCAACTTAATCAAAATCGGCCATTGATCCAAAAGATAGAAACATTCATAAGAATGCTGGCATAAAAGTGTCCACTCCATTATAGAAATGGGTTTCCAACCTGAAATAACATGTAACTCTTCGTAAACGTAATGTACCTGTTTGCTGAGACATTTCTATGGAAATAAGTCTTAGGGTGCTACTCCAATTAGCGCTACTCCAAGCAAATAAAATTTGCATTTGTATAGTAGTACCCCTGTATACAGCTGCCGCACTTTTATGAAAATTGCTTTTTTCATGTTATAAATTGATCTGCATAGGGGTGCAGGCATTTTTATTTTGGAGCACCCTTATGAAAGTTTTGGCTTTTCGAACAGTAGATGATTTGCATAGAGTGGAACACATGGGACGCGTTTATTAAAGGGCATTATTAAGGTGACGTTCCTTTGACGGCTTCTTTACGAATTGGTTAGCCATCAATTTTAACTGGTCATTCCTGATCTAGGCGGTGGACAGTGCAGTAATATAGCAAAGGTATATGCAAGTAAAAAATGAAATTTACTCCATCTTCAAAGCCGAAATATTCCATATACTTGCATTTTTAAAACGAACAGATTTAATGAGCATAGTTACAAGTTGTACAAGAAAAGAAATATCGAATCAGCTTTAGTCGTCTGTTCTGTGCCAGCTAAACAGCCTGCATTTCAAAGCGGTAAGAAATGGTACGATGTATTTTTACTTTTTAGTAAAGAAAGCATTGTAATCACGAAAAATTTCGGGTATCATATTTCAAACAAAATATCCATTTTGACCGATATCCAATGCAATTTAACGATGTTTTTGTGTGACATCTGTATGTAAGGACAGAATAAAGGGCTCTTTTTCTCCGAACGAATTATAAAACTGATTTAAAATGGGTTCAAAAAAGATTTTTTTCGTGACGCCTGTACGTACATACGTACGCACGTGTGTATGTAACTTGCACAACTCAAAAATGAATAGCCTCGGAACGTTGAAATTCTGTATATTGGACTGCTATAACATGTACTTGTGCAGCTAAATTTTTGGTTGCAAGCGGTTGCACCAAAAGTATATAAATATATATATATATGAAATAATAGAAACAAAATTAGTAGTAATGAGCAACAGGAATTTCGATGTCGTAGAATGCTGAGATGCCGATCCACACTGAATAAGAAATTTGGAAGTCGAGGCAGATTAAATCTTTATTTTATTTTCAGTAAACATATTGCGGCCACAAACAACTTGGTACATTATTTGTGCCTACTTCAAAAGGTTTATATTTTTTATAACTTTGCAACGAAAAGAAAGCAGCAGACAGCAGTCCAGCTAGGCCGAAGAGTAGCGAGCAAGTGCAGGTGTTCAAGCTGAAAACTCAATTCAGACTGAGTTAGTTTCGGTTCTCAATGCGTTTTGACTAGATAGTTAATACTTCTGTTAAATTATTATTGGCTGCTTTATTTTTTAATTCCATTTACCGCACCATAATTATGTAAGAGTCATATGACATGGATTAATCTAGAAATGACGCAGAGCAGAGAGAGGTTATTATTTTTAAAATTCAGAAGGGAAATTTAGGTTGCTAATTTAATCTTTTAATTCTTTATTTTTCTTACATATATATATGCACACTCTGTTACTCGGCTCCGTTAGCTCAGTTTTTTTAATTCTTATATGTTAGTAAATAGCACATTTTTTGCTTTAAAAAAGGTTTTTATGCCTATAGTTAGTATGCATGCAATAGTTGTAGAATTATCAACAATTTGAAAGTTGCTTAGGTGCGGATAAGCCTAATTTTTCTTACTATAGCAGCCATATTCGTTTACATTTGAAACAGCAGAATAGTGAAAAGTCTTTCTGCAATTTAAGTGTCTTTTTGCCGAGTGAGACCAAAAGGAAACTTTTAGCTTTGTGCACCGAAAAACCTGCCTTCTCGCCTGCTGGCCGAATTACTTGTTTTGTGCAGGAACTCTAAATTTTTTTTATATGTTTTAACTGTATTTGGTGTTTTATGTTTTTCTACATATTTCAATTTTTAATGAAGATATTTTGAGTTTTTATGTATTTTTGCCTTGCTACGAAGTGAGAACTAAATTAAAAGAATGAGAAATATATCTCTAATGACATTTGAAGAAGTAAGTGCTTCGTATTAGCAGCAAATATTGTCGCCAGTCTGTCTCGTGCACAGCAGAATCTTTACGTGTAGCACATAGGCATTAGGTAAGGGGCCCTGAATTGTCTGTGAAAAACTCTTTCTTTTTTATTTGTTTAATTTCTTTTATACACCTTTTTAAATTTATTATAGTATTCGATAAGTCAATCAGTCATTTAACGGAAAGCGCTTTTAATTTTCAAGATGATGTAAAATCTGAAACTAGCGTAACGTTTCTATGAAATTTCAGAATACTTTCGTTCCACGTTTAACTCATTTCTGTGAATCGCTATATTTAATTTGATTAACAGAGTTGATTTCTAGATTTAGTCACGATTGAATAAATAAAATCATATCAATATGTAACAAAATAGTCTCATTCTCTTTTTTGGCAAAATCGTCTACATCAGCGGTTCTCAATCTTTTGACTAACGCATACCATCTAAAGAAAAACTGAAACCCTTTAGTACCACCACTACATTTTACAATGATTATTTTTCCATTTCTGAATAGAAATATTTTTAAAAAAATTCTGAAAGCTTTCATATTTTATAATACACTCCCAAAGGGGCGTTTTATTAAGGTTTTGTGCGTCACTTTTATTTATTAAATATCATGTTCTTCGCACTTCGCACCATAAAATTCAATTCAGCAGCAATATCACAAAATATTTAAAAGAGCATATCTTTAGAATTTCCTCATACACAGTCTCGGACGCTGGAGATTAAATTCCACCTCCTTCCTTTTCGTGCAGTGTTGCCATTGCTCGCTTTGAAATCGCTGATTTTGTTAATCAAAAATTTGTTAAAGTTTTGCAAAATTTGAAATGGATAATAAAACAATTCGAAATTCAAAATTCGGGCTTCCAAGTGGGCATGTTCGATTGGAAGACTACGTTATTCAAAATTTGATTGCTAGGTACCGTTGTTTTTTCACAGTCCGAGAAACAATCATACATTCATGCATATTCTTCATTATTTAGTTTCCTTAATATAATAAATGGCGATAATATTTGGTGGCAACAGTTTGAAACGTGAATCGACGCAAAATACCGTTTTGAAATTAATAGCCCTTTGGGCTAAAAAATATTTCGCCATTTGCACAACTTATTGGCTATTTGAATTAAATATGCACATATAAAAATATTAGATTAAAAATTAGTTACCATTTTAATCATCAAAATTTAAGTTACAATACTTTAATTCTAAGGTTTAGTGCGAAATTTAGGCCTGCTTAAGAGAAATTAATTTCTTTATATCTAGTCTTATTTCACTTAGTTTTAAGCATATATTAGAATCCAGATTTAATTTTGTGCTTTATTTATCTTTTAAATATAACATGAAAGAAAATCCTTGTTTACATATATAGGTTTTGCAAAAAGGCAGAGTTCGACTACAGGAAATTTCTATCACTTGCTCTTTTTCTTCGCGAGATAAAATTTCAGGTATATTTGAAAAAATGGATTTCTAATTCAATTTTCTATTTCATAATCTTCGGGAAAATACATGTTGAAATTATTTATCAATGAAAAACAATGATTTTTAATGTCGGATGCTAATTCTTTTTCTATTTTCAAATTATTTTCGGTTAGAAAACTTTCTAAAAGAGGCAAAAAGCTTAAAATAGTATTATCCAATTCTTTGATAATTAGCTCGAGTTTTTTTATCATTGTCTTTATTTTATCTCTAACTGTAAAGAAATTAACATTTTGTCTTTGTAATTCTAAATTTAATTCATTTAACTTTTCAAAAATATCAGCTAAATATGCTAAACCCGCCAACCATAATTCACTAAATAAACATTTTTGCAATTCAAATTTTGAATCACAGAGGAAAATTTGAATTTCTGATCGAAGTTCAAAAATGCGATTTAAAACTTTGCCTCTGGATAACCACCTTACCTCGGAATGAAACAAAAGCTTTTCATGTTCACTGCCCATCTCTTGGCATAAAATAGTACATATTCCTGAATTTAAAGTTCATCTTTTAATAAAATTAACAGTTTTCGATTACCAGTTAAAGTTTATTTAACAGTTAAAATAATTTTCAGGCTTTCGGGGATAGTTTTGGCTACTAAAGCTTCCCGATGTATGGAGCAGTGAGTAAATTTAATTTCAGGTGCGACTTTCTTTATTTGAAAAATTACTCCGGAATGTTTTCCCGTTAAAACCTGAATTACGTCACTGCTATATGGCAGTGCAGTTTTGCCAAGGAATATCATTTTCAGATATAAAATTGTAAATTACTTTGAAATTTTCACTTGCAGTTGCTCTGTCATGAAAAGAATCACAAAATAAATATTCTTCAGCAATTCGCTTATTTTCTTCGAAACGTATTTAAACTAAGAATTGAACAAATTTCGTTATATCAGTGCTTTCATCCAACTGCAATGCAAAATATTCACTGTGTTTTATTTTTTGAATAATTGTCTCTTTTATGGAATCTGCCATTTCATGAATTCGTTGACTTACTGTATCATATGATAAGGAATGTTATTAAGTTTATTAACCGCTTTTTCGTTGAATAATGTAAAGACGATAGCTTTAGCTGCTGGTAATATAAGATTTTCTCCAATAGTGTGAGCCTGCCCAGCCTTAGCTATTCTTAGGCTTACCAGGTAACTAGTTTCCAAAGCTTTTTCACTTGAAGTAACAAAACCTTTTATTACTTGACTACAATTTTTGAACTCCAATAATTTCCTCTTTAAATATTCTTCAGATTTATTCTTGAAATTAGCATGCTGAGATTCAAGACGTCTTTTAAGAAACGATGGTTTCGTACTTTGATTGGATAATAGTTCACCGCAAACAACACATTAAGGTTAAGGGTCCATTTCATCTCCTAAATAACTTTCCTTGTATTATCTAGAAACAATTTTTCTCTTCCTTTTAATATTCTTAGTGCTAGTAGATTGTTCTGGATCCATCTCCTGTGAATCGTCACTTTTCCGCTTAGTCAATCCTAGTTATTTTTTCATTTTTTAAATCTAGATTTTTTTAATTATTTTTTTACAAATATTTAAATGCACAATATATTACAAGCTCTTCAAAAACAAACGACGATATTCTCAAATCCCATAGAAAAATAAGGAATACAAAGCAACAAGAAGACAAAATACCTGCTGTTAGAGATAGCAAATTGACGCAAAAAATTATTCTCTTTGAAAATGGAGCAATATGAGCCCGGAAATTGCAACATTAAAGTGCTGACATGCTAATAAATCGATAAACTCTAAGAGAATTAACAAGACACTATTATCTTTTTTATAGGAACTTATTTTTATTTCCTATTAAATACAGCTTCCATTTCTATCACTCCTTTTAAAAAAAATCATTTACGGCAAATTTTGTTATGTCTACGGCTAAGAGAATATTTGTGAAGCGCACGTACAACATAGAAGAACCACGAAAACTGCCATGCAAACAGATCGTTGCTTCTTCTATAAGCGGCTATTAACCTTGAACAAAGCTCAGATTGCAAAAATTTAAGAGTGTTAGATTAAAAACTCAAACTGGGGTTTTAATTTTTGAATTTAATAGTTAAAAATACTTTGCTTCTTTGCGTACCCACCTATATTTCTCTTGCGTACCACCTGTTGAGAAGCCCTGGTCTACATAATAGTGGAATATATTTTCTCCTTTAATGTAGAAGACCATATCAGTAAGTAGCCTTTGAAATGCATACAGATTTTTTTTATAAAACCAACAATGACCTGGGGGCGAATTTCGCTTACATTTACAATTAAATAATAAGCCTTAATTTTTCATACGAATTAATTTAGTAAATGAGTCATTTTCTGCAGTTTTATTTTCTGTTTGCATTCAAATTTTGAAATCTCTCAGCTTCTGAATGAAAAAACACCAACGTACAACATGTAACATAATGCTAGTCTTACGAAATTTCTTACTCATATTGCACAGTTTAAAACAAATTAGTAGTTTACTTAATAGTTATTTCAAATAACTGCCTTCAGCTTTATAGAAAACAGTTGCAAAATTGGCTGAGCTGATGAGAATGCAATTTAAAAGATTTTAAATACTAAGGATCTCTGTCTAAAAGCTTCCCAAAGTGTTAAGAATTTCTCTAACAGAAAGGCACTAGAAGAGGAAACCTTATCGTAAGTGTTTGATGGCCGTTAACGAAAATGGCGCCGAAACATGCAAAGTTTAGTTTTGCTATAATGGATTCAAATTACTTTACACAAATCACAACCACAATCATGCAATAGGTAATGCATCCATATAAAACGCATCTAATGATATAACTCAATAACATAGTTCACTTCAAAATATCGGGTTTTAATGAAAGTTCCCCGCCACCGCAAATATCGTCTGCGTATACAGTTCATGTTGACGTGTTTAATAATATTTTGTCAAACGATTTTTGGCATTTGAAAGAAAGAGAATTACTTAGAACACTGTGTTGTGAAATTTGTAAAAAAAAATATCGTTATCATTAAGTATAACGTGTCTGAAATGAAACTACCAGATTAAAACCATCATTTACTTCCTGTTCTGTTGCAAAACGTCAGCTACAGAATGTCACCAAATCACGTGTACAGCTTTAGGTACTAATGTTGTATCATATGATACTCTGAAGGTTTGGTATCCAAAGTTCAAAAACAAGGACTCTGGCATTCAAGAAGCAAAGCGCTCTGGCTGGCCTACTGATGTTGATGATGCTCGCCTGCGAGAACTTGTGAAAGTATATAAGTATGCAACCATTCCAGAGCTTGGTAAGGAGTTAGACATTAGTGCCATATCTATTAGTCGCGCAATGCATCGCATAAACTTGACGTACAAGTTCAATTGCTGGGTGAAGCATGAGCTGAGTTACGCAGATAATGACAGACGTGTTCGGACCTGTACTAATCTACTTGAATATCAAAGCAAGGAGAAATTTATAGATCATATCGTTACTTGTGAGGAAAAGTGGAGATACTTGAACAATACAGGGCGGAAAGGGGGTTGGTCTGCACCCGGTGAGCCCGTCGGCAGCGTCGCAAAGCTCAATCTGACTAACAAAAAGATCATGCCCTGTATGTGGTGGGATTGCCGTGGATACGCAAAGAGTATCTGGAAAAAGATAAGACCCTCGACAGTAAGGTGTACAGCTAGATGCTACTTCGTGTTGACTATATTATCAAGGAAAAACGTCGAACTGAGTTCAGGCGCAAAAAAGGTAATGTTCTATCAAGATAATGCAAGACCACATGTGTCTGCATTCACCAGTTGGACCCTATACGGACCCGAATGGGATCTTTTGCCACATTCACATTATAGCCCCGACATCTCTCCTTCGAACATCTATCTTTTTTTGCACCTGCAGTTACAGCTTGCTGGTACTATCTTCCGTTCTGCACAGGACATCCGAAATGAGGTTGATCTGTTTTTAAACTCGCGGCCACTTAAGTTTCTAGGCCTTCTTGAAAAACTACCAAAACTTTGGCAAAAAATCATAGATTTGGGTGGTGATTACTATCCGTACTAAAGGTACCGTTTTCATGTTTTTTTTTTCTTAACTTTATTAAGAACGATTTTTGGGAGAAAACTTTCGTTACAACGATATATAATAAAACAGTGTTTGTTGTTACCAGTCTTACTTCCTCGACCATGATCACCGCAAGGCCACGGCATTCATCGTGGCAAACAGTCAAATGCGCCTGTCGTTGGCATGAGCCTTGAGTACCATAGTGGCAGCCTGACTTTCGTTCATTTCCACCCCGAGTTTTGAGGCAGAGCACCCTGAGGGGGGGAGGGGGGAGGGCCCAACCGTCTCTCACTCATCTTTACCTAGACCTACCTCTCGAGAGGGCTTTCGGCTCGACGCTTATTTAGAGTGCCCCTATGCCGCACAGACATTATACATTTACATTATCCATGCCTTCTTCAGGATTCGAACCCAGTCCCTTCGACACGGCAATCAGAGTCACTAACCACTATTCCGGTGGGGGGGGGGGGCTGACATTAAAACAGTTGTAGGTCAGTTACGTTACAATGACCGACTTCGAGGAGACAACAAAGCTAGATTATGTTGCCAACACAGGTCAATGAATAAATGTACACTGATTACGAAAAGTCATCTATTGTGAGAATAAACGATAAGCAATAAGATAATAAGCAACTTAAAATCCACCAAAATTGTCAAAAAAAGCTATTTTGGAAGCAGTTCACTGTAGAAATAGCTTTTAATACGCCGTAATTCCGACAATTTTATAAGTTGCAGAATTCATTAAGTAACATGACCAGCACTTTACTTTTAGGCTATATTGGTTATTTACACCCCCCCAAAAATATGTGAAATGTTGTGAAAGGTTATTATTCGGATCATTTAATATTCGCAAGTTTCGATAGATTTACAGTCCAACTGCAAAAGATGGTCAGTTGATTGAAACTGCAAATATATTTTACTTTCGAAGAAAATACAAACTTTAAAATGAAATTTTTGCATGCATATATGTATAAAACATAATAAATTCATAAAATTTCGTAAAATTAAGTGTTCATGGAATACTTGGACTGAAAAGTCAGTCGAGATTTTTGGTTTGAGAATACATCTTAAGATAATGAATTACCCTCCAGTATTAACATAATGCGATATTAAACTATACTAATAATTTCCCAATGATTTTGGAGTATCTTGCTTCTTAACTGTGACCCTATCAGAAGTATGTTAAATCAAATACATATTACAGTTGCAGTTATTTAATATCAATTAATAATTCAATGAATCTTCTACTTTGCTGCCTATTTTCTGCTATTAAATTATGAATTCCCAAATTTACTTTCAGTAAAAATATTTCATTAAAACTATACTTTCAAAATGTTTGCTTATTATAAAGCAAAAATTTAATTTATTACAAATATAACTTTCCTTTCCTGCAAACAATCAAAAACATAGGCTTACATTCTTCAAAGTAAGTAGTATTAAATTATTCTCAAACTGTAAATATACGCATACGTGTTGTAATAATTTTGTTTCAATTCTTATCATCAATAATTTGAGATAAGTACAATGCAAGACATTCGAATTTAAAGAAGCAGACGATAAAGCACAACCGCTCCACTTTAGACGTTTAAAAATAGACGTTTTGCCGGCAATTCGAACCATACTAGGAGTTAGAAAAACGAATTTCGCATATAAAAATCACGAAAACATTTAAGTCGCTTTTAATGAGAATAAATCCCTTAATCAGTTCCAAATTTACCCCTCAATTAAGCAATTTAATCACTTACCGCTTTTCACCAAGCGAGATGCTCGGAAATCCTCGATTTCAAGAGAATGCTAACACACACCTCGCTCGCTTCACGTTCACCGCCATATCTGATGAACACGGTCGTCTGCTCCGAAACTGTTGAACTCATTCTACGGCGGGGAAAAATTCCCTTGTTTTATGTCATATTTTCCCTTGAGCATGAACTCTGCTCTACGTCATGCTTGACCGCGATTTCCAACACCTACTGATTGGTATATTATTATTTTTTATTCATTAAAAAGCCTTCTGTATCATTACCTAGCTATGACGCTTTTCCTAAGAAGCATTATTGATGATTTTAATTTTAAAACGTAATTCAAAACTGTCGAGGTTTAGGAAGCTTTATGAAAATTTTAATAATTATTGAGAAATATAAATGCTGTTTTATTTTACCACAAGGTATCATATTTCCTATTAATTTCATTTTACAAGCTTTTAGGCTTGTCGAAAATTCGAATGTGGGAAACATAACACTATTCTTTTCACTTAACGGTTTACAAATATATAAGTAAGAAAACAATCGGTTAATCTTTGTAGATGGTCCATTCTATAGTATAGTTTATTAGCTCAATAACAAATAAATAAATCTATTATTTCTGAAAATTAGCATTTTTAGTCCAAAGGGATTTAGTCCCGAAGGACTATTACTTTCGTTTTGCGATTTTGCGTCGGAAACACAAAAACGGCGTATCACTTTTCAAATGTTGCCACTAAATGTTATCGCTCTGCATTAAATTTTAAAAAATGAAAAATCTGCATAAATGTATGCATGTTTTTTTTGTTTTTTTTTGACGTAGCTTTCTCTTCAAAAATCGTCTGCGTGCGTTGCACGGGAAAATAAAAAGGAATTTTAATTACAATTCTAAATAAATAGCCAAATAAATGTGAAATTCGTAACAATATTCTCTAAAACTTTAACGAATTTTTCATTAACAAACTCAAAGATTTCAAAGCCAGCAATACCAACGTTGTACAGAAAAACATTTTTATCTCCAGCGCGTGAGAGCGTGTACCGAAATTTCTAAAGATATGCTCAATTTAAAATTATTTTGCGATATTGCTGTTGAACTGAATTTTATGGTTTAAGTGCGAAGAACATGGTATTTAACAAATAAAGGTAACACACAAAATGTTAAATAAACGTCCCTTTGGACGTAATTTAAAATCTGAAACATTTCAGATTTTTTTTTTGTTTTTTGATGTTTTTATTTAAACAAATAGATTGATTGAACATACTACTAATTCCTCTCTCTATATGAGTACGAAAGACTGGCAGTTGACTGAGTTTTTAAGAATAAATCTGATATTAAATTTGATATCACTAAAAACTAAGACTCTCTGCTCAGCAAGTTCTCTTTCGTAATCAAACTACTTCTGGTTCAGTTTCCTCAAAAATATTTTTAAATTCTCAAACCGACAGTAAAGCATAAAATTTGACAGTTTTGAAAACGAAAGAAACGGCTTTTATAGTGAAGAAACGATAAATGAATATGTAAAACAGTTTGCAACACTTCTAAATTTCTCTCCAGTGAAATTTGGATGAGCCTAAATGAGGCCTCCAAGGGAAATAATGGTAATAAACACATTGTTTTAACTGATTGTGCACGTTGATTTGGCAAAAGTTTTCTCTCATTTTTTTAGGGTAACCTGTTGCAGGCCTTTGTTTCTCTTGAACATAAAGCAGTGTTCAAATACGTTACTACATAGATAGATTTTTCTATCTTGAGTTTGAATTCTGTCAGGAAAGATACTTGGGATCGAAATTAACATCCATGCTCATGACATCTGCGATAAATATCTGAAACATTCAGCTCAAAATACAGAATACTTTAAAAATAATGATAATAATAATTTTAAAAGAATAAAACTTAAAACGACCACAGAGATTATTAATCTTATTTCGATGCAATATAAACCAATAGGTGCATTTAATATTTTCTTTAAATTAGCATAAAAGATACATTTAAATAGATTTGGTATCTGAACATAAATTTCTGTGGAGGGGGGGTGTGAACAAAAAACCTAAACTAAACCCCCACAGTCACACATATTTTATCACTTCGAAAAAGGTGTTATTATTTTCACTATCCGAATTTGGTAATTGGCAAAATTTAAGGTGCTTCCACTTCATTCATTTGCGAGAAATGTTTGTTCCAACAAACATTCTTGCTTTTTTTTTTATTTTGGTGATTTTATACATACTTTTAATCACTTAAACATTATAAAAAATTTTCTATGAAATTCTTCTTTGAGCATTAGACTGCAATCAAAATTTTCAGATTGCAGATTTATTTATTAAGCCTTCAAAGAGATATTAATGAGTAAAACATTTCTCTTCAAAGAGGTGTTATAATCTTCAGTTTTTGATAAAAATCATGTTCGTGTTCTGGATTGATAACAATGTCAATTAGTAGACTTTCTTATCAATTGGGAAAGATTAAAATCTTGTCTTTAATATTATAAACGTGTGTTGCACGGCACTGAATGTCGTAGGCTGCTGATGAATGGAAAATCTCAAAAGCCAAGATGTTTAAAAAATATGAAAAACTTTTCATATTCTCTATATATAAGGCATAGAGGCCATCGGAACTGTGTGAAGAAGAGTCAAGAAAGTGAAAAAGAATTTTCGGCCAGAAACGGAAAGATTCCATTGTTGTTGTGACTTATGTCATTTGCTTGAGAATAACATCAGAACAAGCAGTGAATTTTACCGTGACAAGGAGCACAGGATTGTGCCTATCGTTGGCATGGGCCTTTGGCACCTTGTAGATCACAGTACGATTTTGCCAAATTCTATTTTAGTTTTGAAGGAGAATCCCCTGTATGTTGTGTCCAGTATGTCCAATATGTTGCGTCCCTGTATGCTGCGTTTCAATGGGAAATAATAGAATAAACATAGTTCCAAAACTTAAATTTCTAGGCATAATCATTGACAAAAACCTCAACTGGATTGAGCATCTCAAATATATCAGAACTAAAACACAAATAATAGCAAACAACTTATGTTATATCCAAGGGCTAAACTGGGGACTAAATCCTCATATTCAAAAAATATTGTTCAATACAGTAATAACAAAAATAGTTTTATACGGTGTAGAAATTTGGGCACAAACTATGACTGTTCGGAAACAAAAACAACTGGAAGCCACACAAAGTCACTTCCTTCTCCGGATCACAAAATGTTATGAAACAACATCCAATGCTGCCCTATGCATACTTTCAGGAATAGTACCTCTTCATATATCAGCACAAACTGAACATGCGAAAGCCACCTTCCTCAAATTAAAAACCTCCTGCATATTACATGATGAAATATTTAATCCAAACAATTTTGAAACTTCAGTCAACCCCTACAGAAGACATCCTGCCTCTAATCTTAAAATGTATAGCACAATAAAACCTCCAACCAGTCATATATCTCCACCAATAATATGTACAGATGGATCGAAAAATGAATTTAGGAGTTGGCTGTGCATGTATAATACAAATAGATCAAAACCAGAAAAAAACCCTCCAAAATTGACTCGCCAAGGAAAATAGGATCTTCCAAGCAGAACTACATGCAATTCGAATGGCAATAGAATACTCAATCGATAACAATCTACAAAAAATAAATATTTTCTCAGATAGTCAATCAGCAATATTAGCTTTACAAAATCCCAAACATACATCTGAAATAATTCAAGATGTTTTTAATAAAATTATCCAATATCCTCAAATATCACCAAACATTTATTGGATAAACGCTCACATCGGAGTTCTTAGTAACGAAGAAGCCGATTCAGCAGCCAAATCAGCTACTACCAACTATAATATCTCTTCAAGAAAACTCTCCTAGCCGAAATCATATCTCAAAAAATATCTACATAAAATCAGCCTCTAAATATGGGAAGAAGAATTGACAACAACAAATACAGGAAGACAATTGCATCAAATAGCACCTCATGTAAATGATTACATGTACAATGGTCAATCGTTATATAAACCGCTTTTTAACTAGCCACGGGCCATTTCCCACATACTTCTTTAGAATAAACATCTCAATCTCTGAGTAATGTGTATGTGGGAGTAAAGGCGACCCAATTCATTATATGACTCAATGTCCATTAACAACTTCAACTCATATCAAATTACCTAATTCAAATATCAATGCCTTCCTTCGTTTTGCAATTAACAACAAACATTTAAAAAAGGAACTAGAAAATACAATCAAATATCTATCTTCAATAGGGATATACAATGTACGTCCAGAAAGTAAGTTCCGTTTGGTAATAAAAGTAAATTGTGTACAGCTACAGAAAAGTTATTTATTGCACAAAATTCAACAACTCTTAAACTACTTTTCCACATAACTGCCGAAATATTGCAGGCATTTGTCATAGCGTGGCACAAGTTTTTGTATACCTTCTTCATAGAAATTTGCCGCCTGTGTCTTCAACCAGTTGGAAACAGTTTCTTTCAGCTCGTCGTCATTGTTAAAGTGTTGACCGCCAAGGAAAGACTTAAGATGTAAGAACAGATGAAAGTCGCTAGGAGCGAGGTCAGGGCTGTACGGAGGATGGTCAAACACGTCCCAGCCAAATCCCTGTAGGAGGTTTTTCGTCACATTTGCAGTGTGTGGTCGTGCGTTGTCGTGAAGAAAAACAACACCTTTTGACAGCAATCCTCGGCGCTTATTCTGAATTGCACGGCGCAATTTCCGAAGTGTCTCGCAATAAGCATCTGCTCTGATTGTTTGACCACGCGGTAAGAAATTAATGAGTAAGATGCCTTTCCAGTCCCAGAACACTGTGCACATCATTTTTCGAGGTGTCAAGATTTGCTTCGGCTTAACCTTTGCTGGGGATGAAGTGTGCCTCCATTCCATTGATTGCCGCTTACTTTCAGGGGTGTCGTAAGAAACCCAAGTTTCATCTCCTGTGACTATCTGTGTCAGAAATTCTTCACCGCTTTCAGCATAACGGGTCAAAAACTGAAGTGCACTACCCATCCGTTTTGTTTTGTGTTGCTCAGTAAGAATCTTTGGTACCCAACGTGAGCAAAGTTTACGAAATTTCAGTTTTTCGGTAACAATTTCATGCATTAGTGATCGTGAAATTTGGGGAAATTCCATAGCGAGAGCACTAATTGTAAACCTTCGGTTTTCATGGATCTTGTCATCAATCGCGTGAACCAGTTCTTCTGTAACCAAAGATGGACGCCCACTTCGTTCTTCATCGTGCGCATCACTACGTCCGTCATTGAACTTTCGGACCCATCTTCTCACCATTGAATCACTCATCGCTTTTGGTCCGTAAACATCGCAAATTTGCCGATAAATTTCACTAGGTTTCACTTTCCTCGCATTCAGAAAACGAATCACAGATCTGATTTCACAAGCGGCGGGATTTTCAATCAACACCGACATTGTAAACAAGCACAACAAAGCGTACGTGACTGACAGCGATCTCCAAATGGCGCGCGTTTCTTCTCCTTGATACAGAGCGTCTACTGCGCATGTGCGGAACTGCGATCGCAGAGCTGCAGCGGAGATAAATTGAAACGGAACTTACTTTCTGGACGTGCCTCGTATTTATGTGGGCACTAACGTAATTATTGTCAAAATTCATTTTTGAAGCTGAAATTCATCTAACATTACGTAATTGTCTTAAAAACAAATCCATGCAATAATAATGATATAGGAAAAAATGGGAAAAGAGGAGGAAGAAGATACAGATTCATATAATAAACTTTATTTCAAGGAACTATTTTGAACTATTATAATGATGACTATTGGTCTAATATTATTATATCTTTTATAAATATTAGAATTATATCTAATAGATATGATTGATACCAATCAAAATGTCAAAATACTATTATATGCTACTTTAAATACTAACTTAACTAAAAATTATACATGATCATGTCTATAAATCTGCTAATTATGAAACCAATAATAGTGACAATGAACTATTATGAACTATTGCAAATACTAATGTCAATGAACTATTATAATTATTTTTATTGTATTGAACAGTAATAATTTTGCAATGAAATATTATGAACTATTGCAAATACTAATGTCAATGAACTATTATAATTATTTTTATTGTATTGAACAGTAATAATTTTGTAATGAACTATTAAGAATTACTTAACAATATTCAATAAATGAATGAACTAATAAATGAACTATTATCCCAATAAATGAACTATTATTCAATAAATGAACTTTTATCAACTATATAAAACTATATATGAACTATATGGCAAGAAACTATTTATGAACTGTATGCCAGTGTATTCTTTTGAAATTTTATGAACTATTACAATTATAAACTATTAGGAACTCTACATCACTGAATTATTTATTATAGATCTCTTGAATATATATACTGTGTTATATTTGAATATATATTTTGAACTACCTTACTGAACTAAATTGAACACTAAATTGTATTAAAAACTAAATTGTATAACTATTCATTTAAGTACTTTAATTATTATTAATTAAGTACTAATTAATTCAATTCCCAAAACTATATCATTTATTTATAACTGGTTAAAATTATATTGTATTAATTATGACAAATGTTATTATACTAAATATTTATGTATTACTACCACCAAGACCAAATTGTACAAGTAGAAATTGGATATATATATCCAAAGCATGTAAGTGCGATGGCACCATCTGTTAAATGTTATGTATATTTTTTGTATATATTTTCAAAATTTTAATAAATGCTCGATGTCTTGGTTGGGAGTCCTAGGATTCACAGGAGGTCTCGGGGCTGTCGATGTGTAATGAAACAAATGTTTAGAGTAACAACGTCTCAGTGGATCTTCTGGTTTTTCTCTACACCGAAGTGTAGAGGAACTATACCTGCATTATTTATAGTAAACATTGGGTGTCCCACTGCATTTACACCTGAATCTGGGTTAGGTTATTCAATTATGGCAAAGCACACGAGGGCCATCTGCCTAAAGGGAGGTATGCCTTCGTGGAGGACTTTCTAAGGGAAACTGCCTCGTATACACGTTACACATGGGAAAAAGCACGAAAGCCAGCTCGTTCGCGGGATTCGAACCTCGGACCGAACTATCAGTGTTCGGCCGCTGGTGGGCACCACCTGAATCTGAACCTGTATGTTGGGCCCTAGTGTCTTCAACTCCTCTCTTTCCACCACCAAACAATCGAGAATTCTTTCAGCAAGACATGTATTTTAAGAAACCCCTTGCTGCAAAATCACTATGCAAGCATTGAAGCCTTATCCAGGATTCCAGCTCGGAACCTAGCAGCAATCACTATACCGAGCATTATATTGTTACGGATTTTCATATTTACTTGGCTATTTATTTAGAATTGTTTTATTTTCCCGTGCAGCGCAGACGATTTAGCTACGTCGGAAAAGTAAAAATACGAGAACGCATGCATTTAATATTTAATAAATAAATATCTCGTAATTACTGCTGCCATCTACAACTATCGAGAAAAATCGAGGTTTTAGCAGAATGTTCTAGCTTATAAAAGACGAATTGATTAATGCTGTGATTGATTATAGCGAATTCGCTGCGAGATTGGATTGACTTTAACTGTTCTGAAGTGAATTCTGTTTAACGTTTGAGATATTGTGATATTGTACTAATCTCTGAGGAAAGATTTAAGTTTTTTATTTTATTTCTTGTGGAAGAATAAATTTTGTTAACTTTTTAACTACTGGTGCATTCAATCCATTACGAACCCGTATGCATGCAACAATTTTTTATGTCAGAAAGTGAGTTTTTTGAATGCCAATAACACGAGCGATGGAAGAACAGTTAAGACAGCTGATGGTAGAATTTTCTGCATTTAAAGGCGAGGTGAAAGTTTCAGTTAAAGAAGAGATGAAAGCCATACAAGAAAGGATTGAAGCAGATAAAGAAGAAATGAAAAGAGAAGTTACCTGCATAATAGAAAACAAATTCGAAGCTATGGAAGGCAGAACTGACGCCGTTGAAAATAAAGTTGGACAAACTAAAGAAAACTTTTCTTCTGTCAAAGAAGGAATAGAAGAGAGAGTTTCTGTTGTCGAATCGAGAGAAGAGTATCTGAAGTCCATCAACAAATTGATGACAGGATTTCTGCATTTGCCAAAGAAGTTAATAATTTAAAGAAATTCGTAGCGACAGAAGGGAGCAATTCGGATACTTTTAAATTCCTAGCCATGCCTGCACATCCTTCTCTGAAGCTATCGACATATGATGGGAAGACCTCTTGGCAAGTGTATAAGACACAATTTTCAATAGTGGCGGAAGCAAACGGATGGAATTCCCAAGCTAAGACTTGTCATCTCGCCACTTCTCTGAGAGCAGATGCAGCAGCCTCTTCCCGAAAACCAGAGACTATATTTCGAAGCTCTGTCCCGCGCTGGAGCTGCGTTTTGGGGAGAAATGTTTGAAAGACTAGAGTAGGCTTCATTTAAAATCCCGCCAACAGAAGCCCACGGAAACACTCCAGGAGCTCGCCACGGATGTTGAAAGGCTGTCTCACCTCGCCTTTACGGAGTGACCGAGAAAAACAAGGGAAATACTGTCTCTGCAGTACCTTATCGACGGCATCCGGCATCATGAAATACAGAAAGCACTGCGATTGGCTGATGTGAAGCACTTAAAATGTGCTCTGGTGTACGCCATGAAATTCGAGGTAGCCCAGCAAGCAACTCGCAGAGACCGACACCCAATCAGAGCTGCGCAAGTCCAAGAGCCAGTGAATCAAATGGCTGCTCGCCTAGATGATTTAACAAGACAACTGAATGCCTTGAGACGGTATATTAGTGATAAAAAACAGACAGTAAAGTGCTGAAACTGCGGTACTTTAGGGCACATGCGAAGGAACTGCCGAGCATTACAGTGCTTGGAAAATAAGAAGGACGATATAAACACACAACTAAATAAATAACAAGTGACAAGCAACGGAAGTGCTGGAACTGCGGAGCTGAAGGCCACGTACGAAGGAACTGCAGAACACCCCAGAGTACGGAAAATAAAAGCATTTTCCAACAACGACGGAGGAAGCAAATTAATGATCATATCGGGGAGCAGAGTTTGAGCTATTGTGAACAACCCCGTTTTAAAGCGCTCAAGATTTCTGCAATGTGTAGCAACAGTAATGGTCTATCCATCAATGGGCATATCGATGGAGTGCCTTGTAACATGATCATTGATACAAGAGGTAATGTTATCATCATCCTGTGTTACTCTCCTAACTGCGTCCGATGAGAAAATCGGCATAGATGGAAAGTTAAACGTGAACATTACCTTTGAAAGTGCCACCTACCATCACACAGCATATGTGGCATATATTACAGATCCATGAATACTCGGATTGGACTTTTTAAGGAAATACAATTTTTCCTTGGACTTCACAACAAATTGCTTTCAGCATTTGAGGACATGACTGTCGATCATAAGGGATCCTCAGCTGAAAACGCCGACGTCTCGTCCGAAAGACCCTGCTCAGAAAGCTGCCGAAATCATACTAGGGTCTAAGAGAAACCCAAGACTACCAGCAATTCTTTATCCCAGATGCTTATCGGTCGTGGTCTTCGTCTGCCTTGTGATATCTTGTTTGGCCGAACTGCAGATGAGCCTTCATCGCCTAAGGAATACATCCAAGATGTTCAGGCCCGGTTTGAAGTTATGCACCGTTCTGCACGAGAACGAGTCAACTTGGCGAAGGAGAAGATGAAGACTGGATACGACACGAGAGCTACTGGCCATCGTTTCAACGAGGAAGACAAGGTGTGGTTGTAGAGTCCGACTCGACGGAATAGACTCTGTCCGAAACTACAGTCATCTTGAGATGGTCCGTACACAATCCTAAGCAGACTGAACGTCGTCATGGTTCGGATCCGTAACTCATTGAACTCTAAGCCTAAAGTCATCCATTACAACAGGTTAGCTCTTTACTATGGCCATAGTACGCAGCGTATATAATTGTAAATAGTAATGTAAGTAATATAAGACCATGGTCCTTTTTGTATTTGTATTTGATAATATTTGTATTTAGTATTTGATCGTATTTGTATTTGATAGTATTTGTATTTAGTATTTAATATTATTTTAATTGTATTTAATATTTGATAGTATTTGAATTGTATATAGTATTTGATAGTATTTGGTTTGCTGAAAGTTACTTTTTGTAATTATTGTTTATTTTACTTTAGTAGTTTTAATGCAATTATTGTAACGTAATGTTTATTATTGCATTGATACCTTAGTTGTAAGTTTGCCTTCCTGTCCAAGGATTGTAAGCCCGGGGCGTGCCGTCTTTGAGAAAGGGAGAGTGTTATGGATTTCATATTTATTTGGCTATTTACTTAGAATTGTAATTAAAATTGTTTTATTTTCCCGTGCAACGCAGACGATTTAGCTACGTCGGAAAAGTAAAATACGACAGCGCATGCATTTAATATTTAATAAATAAATATCTCTCAATTAATGTTGCCATCCACAACTATCGAGAAAAATGGAGGTTTTACCAGAATGTTCTATTAAATAATTAAAAATCTTATAAAAGCCGAATTAAAACACCTTAGTTGCTGATGTTTTGAGCGAACTGTTTTACTTAATGCTGTGATTGATTGTAGCGAATTCGCTGTGAGATTAGATTAACTTTATCTGTTTTGAAGTGAATTCTGTTTAACGTTTGAGATATTGTGATATTGTACTAACATCTCTGAGGAAATATTTCTGTGTTTCATTTTATTTCTTGTGAAAAGAATAAATTTTGTAAACTTTTTAACGACTGGTGCGTTCAATCCATTAGGAGCCCATACGCACGCAGCAATATTGAGCACAGCGGTATTGAATTATTCTATTTTAGACTAAGAACAGTACTTCCTCCGCAGATACCGAAATCTTAGAAAATGTTAAGATTCATTTCTTATCTCCGAATTCAACTTCGGTGCTGCAACCTATGAACCAAGACGTGATCAAAAGGTTAAACTGTCATTTTAGAAAGCAGCTCGTTTTAAGTATTTTGTGAGAAGTACCTCTACCAAGTAGATTACAAAGCTTCATTTGTTGATATAATGTTTGTGCTAGAAAAGACTTGGAAACTTTTTGCAGAATCTAACATCCGAAGTCGCTTTCGGCATGCTAATCTTGGAAACGTTGTTTAAAAGGAAGATGATGAAAATGAGGATTTGCCTTTCACAAAATGTTTGAAAAATTAAATATTATTTTTAATATTTTCAGAATGAGATAATAAAGCTTTTCCAAGCATGCGATGATGAGATTGTTGTACGCGAAGAGCTGAATGATAAAGATATTATTACAAAAATTAAAATGAGAAATAATGACGTGTGAGATTTTTTAAATATTAGTGAAAATCTTAAAGAAATGTAATACACGGAAAACAAATCCCCTACCACTGCAGCTGCCAAAGCTCAGATGCGTGTCATTAATAAATTTCTCTTCGCACAAACTTTAAAACTGAAAATGGTTTAGTATTTTCAATTTTTTGATAAAATACGGATAAAAATTTCCTGCAGTTTGCAACGTGCCGACAGAATAGTACAGATTTGTTTGTACTCAGATGTTTAAAATTTGAAAACTGAGATGTAAACCTGGATATTTTATACATATTTTCACGTGTAATTCACTAACCTATGTGTTTTAAAGATAGCATTTTCAAACCAAATGAATCATTCATAATCACGCCATATATGTTCGCATATATAGTGCAAAATATTGCCTTATGTACTACCTAAAATATAAGCTGCATTTGCAAAAATGTAGGGTGCTTATTACTCTCTCAATTTAAAACAAATATTGCCTCCACAGCTGCTTTATGTAATAATAAAATTATGCTGAATTCAGCCATGTCTATCTGCAAGTCCATCATTCCATCTACGCAGTAAACATGTCCAAATTTCATATATATACTACAGCTTCCAGTCCATTACAGCTATCACTTGCAAACTTATCTTCACTACCAGACCGATAAACTTGCAGGGTGTGTAGGGGCACAGAGACGACTCGGAATCACATAGGAATGCAGAAGCGCAGATGACGTAGTTGCGAGCTATGGTGCAAAGAAGCAGAGAAAAAGAACAGAAACAGCAACGCATTAATAGGACAGAAAAAATTTATTGAAAGGTTGTACTACTACAGGTGTTCGAAATAACGACTAGAAGCTGTCAGGCAGGCCTGACATGGAATTCCTTACGTTCTGGAAAATTCCTCCCCGCAGCCTTGTGGTATATTGCGCTGAACGGAAGGTTAAGTGAACAGCTATTCTGCTGGATGTCGTCATTCGCGATCCTTTTTCCGAGGTATGCGATATGCGACGGAGGACGTGGGCACCGGCACTCTACCATTAGGTTATTTGGTATAGCACCACGTCCCCCTTTATCCAGAGCAAACACATGGCCTTACAAGGGCTGGTATAAACAGACTGATGTTACATACAGACTTTACGTGAAGATTTGCGAGTTCAGATACATATTGATACATACTGATTACATGCATTGACAATAGTGTGTAATATGCAAGTTACTTTGTGACTATTTCAAAATACAGTAGATGATTACACTTATAATGCTATACGGTTACAATACATTGATGCCTTGACACTAATACCGTTAAGTTGACATTAACAGTTATTACACCTGTACAGTTACTATACACTGGTACCATTAATATATTGATACCTTTGCACTGGAACCCTACAGTTACAAGATTGGTGCATATTAAGAATTATTTACAAGTATTTACAATTTGCAGTGTACAGTATACAGACGTCATTGTGTACTATTTGATGCAAGCTGACATTAATTACATGCTGTAATTGTTAAAAAAAAAAAAAAAAAGAGGTAGTAGGATGAACGCGTATTAAAACGATGAACTGGTCGACATGCTAATCGTGTATGGAACTGCGGATTGTAACGGGCACGCCCTCGGCGGTTGTACCAGGAACGTTACCCGAACAGGCGTACTCCACATGACACGACCTTCACAAGTATGAACAGAAGATTACGTGAGACTGGTTGTTTAACGAGAGCTACAATGAATCGACAAGCGAACGACGAGGACACCTGGTAATGAGGAGGAGGTCTTACGTCTCGCAGAAGACAATGCAAATACAAGTACTCGAGCGATAGTCCAATAGGTGGGTTTATCTTAGTGCATTGTCTGGAGGATACTCGCAACCAACCGAATGAACGTACACCATCTTCATCACGTCCAGTTATTACAGCCTGAGGATTATTCACTTCAGAGAACGTTTACTACATAGTTTCTGCAACAGGGTGCTATAGACAGAGAATTTTCTGCGTCCGTATTGTTCAAGGATGAAGCATACTTCACACGTCAGGGAGCCTTCCATCAACATAACGCCCATGCGTGAGCTTTGGAGAATCCTCATCGTACGCAACCATGTGCAGCTCAAGAGCGCTTCTCGGTCAGTGTTTAGGCCGGCATTCTTGGAGACTACCTCATTGCACCGTACCTTCTGCCCAGTCCTTTGGACGGCAAAGCATACCTGGTCTTCCTGCAATAAGTCCTGCCCGAACTTCTTGGAGCAGCACATCTTCTTCCGTCGTTACGCCGCTCCATGCGGTACCAGCATCACAAGGATCCTCCACTTTACATGACAGACGTCCGCTCACACCTCGACGTAACCTTTGGACAGTAATGGATAGGTCGTGGTGGCGCGGCTCATTGGCCTGCCAGATCACAGGGCCTATCATGTATGGACTTCTTCTTCGGGGTCACATGAAGGGTTTAGTGTACGAGACGCCCGTTCCTTCAGTTGAAGACCTCCCCCCCGGGGGTTGACTCAGGAGAATTCCTGGGAAGTACTGGCTAGGATCTGTACTTAGACAGTCTCAACCACGGGGGTAAAATATCAGGTACTATTGTACCATATTCTTCACAGGACTAGAACCCGGGTATTGTACCTAGGATGGGATCAGGCTCGACAGGGACCGTACTGGTACTGGCTTGTCCGCTCCCTTGGCTGTGGTGGAGCTGATATGAAAAACCAGGAGGAGGGCGTGGGACCATGCCCGTATAACCACAATGGTAAAGTTAGGGCGTCCCCGTCTCTCCGTAACGAGTGTCCGTAACGTAACGAACGAGTTGAAGACCTCGTCGCTCGAATATCTATCTGCCGGGAGGATACGTGACATGCTAGGAATCTTCCAGAACGTACATGCAGCGCCGCGGTCAGGCCAGCCAGACAACTTCTGGTCGTAATTTCGAACACATGTTGTAGTACAACTTTACAATAAAAATTTTCCTGTCCCCTTAATGCGTTGCTGTTTCCGTTCTTTTTTTCTGCTTCTTTGCACCATAGCTCGCAACTACGTCATTTGCGACGCTGCATTCCTACGTGATTCCAAGTCGTCTCTATGCCTCGAACACACCTTGCAAGTTTGTCAGTCTGGTAGCGAATCACCCTGTATTATCTCTATAATTAAATAATAAAGAATGTGTACATATGTATGTACCTATGCTCCTCGCATTATGGAAAAAAGGCGGTACCCGACACACCAAATTTTGTACACACCAAACATGGGCACCTTGAAGCCAAAATTTGGAATTTACTCTTTTATTTATTTCATATTTTGAGCGAATCGGATGAATATTCGATTGTCAGGCTCATGTATAAGAGTGATATGTTGCTACTACATAAAGCACTTTTATCTTCCGTACACCAGTGTTTTGCCATTCGAAAAAGTGTAATGTATTTATCAACAAACTTTGTTATTTAAATCAAAGTGTTGCACTGTCGGAAGTAAAATATTTTTATCGTTCGCGCGCCTGTGCATTGCTATTCTGCAAAGCGTAAAATATTTAACTTTTAAGTTTAATATATTTGCTTCTGATTAATAAACTAAGTGTTTTCTAAGTAAGAATGCAGTTTCTAATAATACTATTTTTTACTTCTTAATCGGATCTATCAAATGCATTAAATATCTTACCTAGCTATACCCGTATTGATAATTCGCATGGAAATTCTTCGATATTCATTATGCCTAGTTCGTGCAGCCATATCGCCTGTCTTACATTAATAGCACTTTAAGCTCGTGTCTTGATTTCCTCCCCCTCTTCCATTCTTTGAGAAAGATTTGCCAGTCTTCATTGCGGAGGTAGAAGAAAAAGAAATTTCGCTACAGAAAATTATACAGGTTGTATCAATACAGCGGTGACAAACTTTCTGGAGAGATAGAGTACACCTAGACGATAGGAAATAACATAGCAATGCATGGTCTGATACGCTTTCCTGGAGTGGTAGTGACGACACAAAACATAAAAAAGGAAGGATACAAACAGTGAGAAAAACGTATTATGTTTAGTACAGCAGAAACCAACAAATAAGAACAAAAATAAACAACGGTCACCATTAAAGGTGTTCGAAATTACGATCCCGGACACTGATGCAGGCCTCACTCCTCCGGCGCATAGAAGATCTGCATCACGAATGGAAGATCGCTTGGAAGATGCATGACGCACGGTTCCTGCATCACTGCCCGGGTAATAATTTCGAACAGCTTCTTTGATGACGATCGTTGTCTCTTTAAGTTGCTTTTTCTTTGTTTTTACTGTACTGCGACTAATAAACATGTTTTCTCATCCCGTTCGTGTCCTTTCTTTCTTGAATTTTGTGTCGTTATTGCCGCGCCAGGAAAGCGTTTCCGACCATGCAATGCTATGAGATTTCCCACCGTCTAGGTGTACTCTATCTCTCTGCTGAAAGTTTGTCACTGCTAGACTGGTACATCCCGTATATGACGATAGTTGCAGAACGACCATTGTATCCTCTCTCATCAAATTCCTCAATAGAAGCAAAATTTAAGGAAAAGAAAGCAATTAATATTTGAGTTAATATCAGTGCTGTCAACATATACTGAAAAAAAAAGAACAGCATACCAAAAATAATACAAATATAACTAGGAATTTCTGAAGGAAAGAAAGCAACTGATCCATATTTCCTATTCCATATTTAATTGTTAAATAATAAGATGCTCTGTGCGCTGAAATTTAAAATTCTTTCTTCATTAGGAGTAGAATTAAAAATAATTGCCATATTAAAAAAATTGTATAATGAGCTTCAGTATTCACTGCAGCTGCAAACACCCTCATGTTCTATTAATTCCTATAGCATGTAGCATCTGTAATCGTTGAACTGGAATGATTTATTAAATTGCCCTAATCAGAAAAGCAAGACTTTCGGATTATTTTTGAAACAAAAGTCTTATTTTTAAATCATAAAATATTTTTTATGAAATTATACTAGATAAATCTCGTAAAACTACATAATTGGACTCATTAAAACCTAATGGTTTTATTTCTCTTTTATATAATAATACTTTTAGGCGGCTAGACATGCAAGTGGTTGGTGAATAAAATAAGAGGATATTAGCACATTTTTAGAACGATTTCGGGACGGTTTAATTAATGTTTAAAATGTAAAAAGTATTTTTTAAATGTTTGACTTGATAGCCTTTTCTTCTGGACTATAAATAAGCACCTTGATTTTCACAATGGAAGGAGGATTTTCATGAAATTTCCAGAGGTACTGATTTCCAATCCTCTTTCGCTACTTTTCAGAGTCTAAAAGCGGGAATTTGCTGTCTAGAGACCACAGATGAAACGCCAGGAGACTTTGCAAGAATATATTGAAAAGGCACATATCAGTACTTGTATCGGTCTTACTTTTTTTAAGGAATGCAGGGGCACTTCTTGAAGTGTGACTTTTTCTTTTATCTTGATTGGTATAAAGAAATGGACTTTCTTCTGTAAACATCGGACGTATAATGTTTCTTTAATATAGTACGTTGAGTCGATTTTAACACTTTTCTTTACTACTCCTTTCCTACTGTAAAAGAATCTTGCGTCAACCATAAACCCCTTACTGAAACTTTCTTTGCATTCACAGAACCAGGTATGTACAGAGAAAAAAAAAGAGGAGCGGCAGTTCGATATTTCCCGTTCAGTTGGGCCGATTGACGAAATTACGACTGCGTTTTCTATGTCTCGAAACCCCGACTTAGGATATACACTGGTGTGCAAAAATTAAGGAAGAGACGGTCTTTTCAATATAACGTTGTACAAAAGCTTTCCTAATCAACACATTTAATACCGTAAGATCCCCAATACGTAAGGACATGAGTAATGTAAGCAACACTTACTAAAAGAGAAATCAGAGGGATAAAAAGAAGCTTTATTGAAAAAGTAACACGGAGCGCAATGCCACTGAAGACCGAAACATCCCTGTGATGGGTGTCCAGCAAGAAACATCCGGTCTTTAATAGGGGATATGATCTGCCCTGACTGCTAGGCAGGTTTCACATCATTTGTGCATGCTGGATATGTAGTTGTTAATGAGCTGTTGAGACACTGCTGCTCCTTCCTCTTGTAGCACCAATCGCAGTTTCGAAATCGTTACTGGCGATAAGTTACGTGCTGCCACGGGTCTCCCTAGTAAGTTCCATACATGCTTGACGGGATTTAGATCCAGAGACCTTGCCGACCAATCCATGTGTGCAATATCTTCACTCTCCAACAGCTCTTCGACAGTAACTGTGCGATGAGGTGGAACGTTGTCGTCCATGAAGAGGAACTGAGGACCCATAGCCCTTGTGAAAAGACGCATGTAAGGAAGAAGAACCTCGTTACAATAGCAGTCCCAGGTGACGAACCTCCTTGGGAGATATGAAGGTCGGTCCGGCTACCAAGCATTATGTCTGCTCGAACGAGAACTCCGCGACCTCCAAAACAGTCCCTTTTGATGATGTTGAAGGGGTTATTGCGTGTTCCCCGCTCTGTCCAGATGTGTATGTGTCTAGAATCGCAACTCAGACTAAATCTGCTCTCATCTGTAAAGAGTACTCGTCCCCATTCATTGTCTCTCCAATTCCGGTGTTCCCGGCACCACAGAGAACGCCTTCTCCGATGGGCAGGCGTTAGAGGTACACACCGTACAGGGCGTCGTGCAAACAGACCACCACCGTGCAGTCTTCTGGCCACGGTAAAACGCGATATCGGTCGTCCAGTCGCCTGTGTCGTGTGTCTAGCGATTTCTCCCGCTGTCTGCCGCCTGTTTCTTCTGGCCTGTAAGGCAATATACCGGTCATCTGCGGGTGTGGTTCCTCGTGGACGACCACTACTAAACCCCCGGATAGCTGTTCCTGTAGTTTGAAATTGTCTCCAAAGTCGTGAAACGATGCTGTGAGCAATTCCGAACTCTGCAGCCACACTTGTCACACTTCGGCCTTCCTCCAACTTCCCAATGATTCGATCTCGGGTAAAAGCATCCAGATGTCGTCTAACAGATTGATTATTCGCCATTTCTTGCTGAGGCAGCAACTCGGTGTGATTTTAACTGCTATACGGCGTGCAATCTCTTTGCTAGAAATACTGATCTTACACCGACAACATGCTTTGTACTACTCAGACACTCCCCCATTACGTCTACCTGCATATCTGCGCATGTGCTACCGTACATCACCTTACTTAATCTCCTGATTGGTCTTTCTGTCCGCTCTGCCTCTTCGTTCAGCTGATATGCTAATTTTTCGACTTCGTCCTTAATTTTTGCACACCAGTGTACTTTAGATTTATATATAGCATTGCTCTAATATATTTTTACAAAATATCAGGCTTTTTTGAAATAAAACTCCAATGTTTTTCCATATTTTGATTTTAAGACTGAAATTATACCTAGATGTTAAATTTTGTAATTTTTTCTGAGAAATTTGTGGAGAAATTCAAAAATTTATCTTGGTACATTGTTTTTAATTTGCGCAAACAATAATTCGCTTGGCGAACTTCTTGATGTATAGCAACCTGTTTTCCTTTCCTTTTTTTTAATTTTATACGAGCGGAAAAAAGGTCACGTTCATTACTTTCAAATAATTTTAACAACCTGCGTAAACCACATTTGGCGTTTCTATCGCTTGTAACGAACATGCCAAATTTCAAAACACGCCGTGTGTAAATTCACGTATATCTTAGGAAATTTTTAATAAAAAACTCTAATTGTTTTGCGGGTATGCTTAGAAATACATCTACTTTAAGATAATGATAAAAATTTTACAGGTTACAATTCAAAATTTGTTTCGATAAATTCATAAAAATTATTTTAAAATGCAAACTTTAAATATAAGTCATAAAAAATGGGAGAATTTTATTTGAAATGAACTTAAATTTCGAAACGGGAAAAGAAGAATCAAATAAGTTTAATAAAAAAGAGGTATTAATAAACATGTACTAAATTCAATTAAGAAATGGAGGAGCTAAAATTTTGAGAGCTAATTTTTTAAAAACTACTGGTGTGGTTTTTACAAAACTTGGCAGTTTGGCATAGTTTGAGTCGAAAAATCGAAATATGGGAAAAAATTGTCATGCCATTTAAAAAAACAAATCCGATTTGTGTCAAAATTCCTCTAATAGAACAATGCTATATATAAATCTAATACATATCCTAAGTTGCGCTTTCGAAACATGAAAAATGCAAGCTGAATTTCGTCAATCGGTCCAACAGAGCAGGAGATATAGGACTATTCTTTTTTCCCCGCGCTATTTACATCTGTTTCTCTTCGTGTTCGATAATAAATAGATTTTTAGATTGTTACAGTCATTTAGGTAAACCCGTGCTTCATCAAGGGTCACAATGTTCTATTTCCGCTTATATCCCGTTAAACAGTTTTCATACAGGATTCTACAAATTGTTCTGCATTGAGCCCATGCCTCTGCAAAAGTTGGTGAATATTATGTCTTTCAGCCTTGTTAAGTTTTAAACGACGATTTATTACTTTGTTTATGATAAAGATGCATTTAAAGACTTTACAATTGATTTCTGCATCGGCGGATTTTCTCTTGTTGCCATCGATTTAATTTCAGAAAAATTGGAAACAGTACGTATCTGTTTCAGGTATTCTTTTGGTGTCTTCTTTCCATGTAAAAGTAATGACTAACGGTTTTTCCTTCTCTGAATAATGTTGTTTATTTTCCACTTCGAAATTTTAATACCATGCATTTCACAATGATTTGAATTATGGAACGAAAAAATTTCTGTTCAGGAAACGCAAAAACATAGCTTTAAAGCCACAGCTTGTTTACCTGCGACATTCTGATAGAGAAAAAATTTAAAAGTAATAAACTATATTTCTCTTTCCAAATAATAAGATACTGCCAGAAATTTTCATTCTAAAACATTTTTTTTCTTTAATTCTTTATCGAAATCGTTCTAAAAATGCGTAAACACCCTCTGTAATTGTTCATAATTATAAATGTGTATTTTAGGTGGGGATATGCAATTCGAAGTAAGAAGCAAAATCTTAACTTTTATGTTAAGCAATAATTTATCGTGTAAACCTATTAAAAAGAACAAAAGTGGAAAAGAAGGACCAACAAATTTTACAACTGGAGTTAATTATACTTTAACATAATTTTAAATTATAGTATTATTCACTTCTTTTGCTATATGTTGCAATATTAATCAGGTGTTTTGGGGAAAAAATAAAAGGAAGGCTTCATCGTTCAATTTTTACACATTTTGTGAGATAATCCATTTTTATTTTCGAATCGGATAAAGTCAACTAAACTTTCGGCCCCTTAAAAATCCCAAAAGCGGAGTTTCACTGTATTACCAATTAAATTACAAAATTATAGGCCCGAATGGCTCTCATAATGGTTAAGAAAGGCAAAGTAGTTGGTGACTCTGACTGCCGCACCCAATGGTCCGGGTTCGAATCTCGGGACCGCTTCCGTCCTTAGTAATGGCTAACGCCTATAATGACTAGAGCCATCCATTGGAAGAAAACAAAATATATTATGCTAAAAATTATGCTAGCTTAGGGTTATTTCATTATTCAATGGACTGCAACTCTAGTCCGTTAGAACACAATGTTTTAAGAACCATATCGCAAATATTGTAAGGTTGTTTCCTAAATTAACCAGTTTTGAGGATTTCAATCCTTATTATACATTCTTCTTTCTGCCTCACCAGAATGCAGATGATATAATATTTATACTAAGGCTTTGGAAGTTTCATAACAGAGTATGTTTCTGGTTTCGTTTGCACGCTACGTGTTAGTTTCCTGCCAGCTCTGACAGCTGTAATTATTCGACTTTGCGTTATGTCGCTACCGACGCCTCGATTTTACCACGAGCTGTGGCTGATATTGTCAGCACAAGAAAGTGCCTTTATGTTCCAAATTCTGTTTAAAACCTTCTCGCGATTTGTAGTAGCTTCAGATGTAGTGATAATTCAAGTTCTTCACGCGTGTTGGGATTATTAGAATAATTACCAGTTCCAGATCAAGTAAAAACCGACATTATAAAGGTTAAACAGAACCAAATCATAATATAACCGTATAAGGCATTTCTCCCGCCTTCTTCGCATGCCTTCGTGGTGTAGTGGTCTGCATGCTCGACGCGTAACCGAGAGGTCCGTGGTTCGATTCCCGGCGAAGGCGTTGCACATTTTTCATGTCTCCTGTTTCAAAATATGCCTAATGTCTCTACACTGGCGCCCGAACTAAAAAGGTGGTGGATGATGATTCTCCACCACCGCGATTTGACGACTGGGTCCCCAAAACCCCAATCGCCGTTTAAAAGGGGGAGTATATAAGGTATTTCTTCCTCCTTCTTCGCATGCCTTCGTGGTGTAGTGGTCTGCATGCTCGACGCGTAACCGAGAGGTCCGTGGTTCGATTCCCGGCGAAGGCGTTGCACATTTTTCATGTCTCCTGCTTCGAAATATGCCTAATGTCTCTACAACCGAAACCAAATAATAATTAAGAGTAGAGAACTGAGGGAAGCATGTCACAGTATGAAAGGGCAGCATTAAAAATTTTTAGACACTTGAAAATTTTTAGACACTCTAGAATTGAAAATAAGTCGAATGAAAACCCATTCGACTTATTTTCAATTCGCATACCTCTTGTTTTTGGATGTGAAAAATTCTAGGGCAATAAAATAAAAAATCTGATGCAGACACCCCAGGACTGACTTATACTGCCTACTAACTTATACACATTTTTCGCTGCACTTCATTTAAACGTACTTCCTTGATTTATACCAATCTTCTTAATCGATCCCTAAAAGCAAATTGAAAATAACGTAAAAATTCCAAATTTTGAAATTAAATGTCCCAATCAATGTTTGTCGTAGGAGAGTCAAACTTCCTACTATTTCATTTTCTCATAACGAGGATGTAACTCTAAAAAATATAAGTATAGGAGCAGGAGACTGCGTTTTAAACGATTAGATTTCGCAATTTATTAAATTAATTTTTTGATTCCTGGTATGAACTAAAAAGGAAGTATTGTAATCGCGAAAAATTTCGGGTATCATACTATTTCAACGAAACTATCTATTTTGACCACTATCGAATGCAATTTAACGATGTTTTTGGAAACATTCGTACGTAAGAACAGAATAAAGGACTCTTTTCCCCAAAAAAATTATAAAACTGATTTAAAATGGATTCTGAAGAGTTTTTTTCGTGGCGTCTGTGCATATGTATGTATGTATCTCGTATAACTCAAAATCGAGTCCCCTCGGTACGTTGAAATTTTGTATATAAGACTGCTGTAACATGTAGATGTGCACCTCCTGTTTTGGTAGCAATCGGCAGCGCCAAAGGTATATAAATTTGTATATATATAATTCACTCTGTTAGTCGGCTCAGTAAGCTCCTTTTTTTTATTCTTATATGTTCGTAAATTGTGCATTTTGGGCTTTAAAAATGATGGAATTATGTTGTTCTTATCTTCCGGTTAAGGTTTTTATGCCCTTAGTAAATCTGCATGCAAAATTTGTAGAATTATCAACAATTTAAAAGTTGTTTAAGTGCGGTTAAGCCTATTCATTTTTCTCATGGCGGGCGCATTGATTTACATTTGAAACTTAGGAGAATATTGCATTGGTTGCCAGTTTAGCGAAACTAAGCTTCACAACAACAAAGATAACGTCTTCTTTTATTATTGCGAATTAAATCGTGCTTAATCCATTCTGCAATTTATTCGAGGAAATAAGTATTTAAGATCTACTTCGTAATTTTTAACATAGATATTTTGAGTTTTTATGTAGATTGTTCGACATTGAAAATGCAACACCAAGAAGGAGTGGTCAGAAATTTATGCAAATTTTGAAGTAGACGCACGTCACTGAGTTATGCGAATCATGTGAAATGTGCAGCTCTCCAACGCACGTGAAGTAAGATATAAGGGAAGGAACGTGCAGAATGGGCAATATTTGTTTCGTTATTTCTGCCAGACAAATTATCGAAGAAAGTTGGTTTTTGTCCCAGAGGATACGTGTAATAGGAGAGAATGCGAGGCCGCCGTCAACGAAGGCACTTCCAGCAGATAGACGATTTTACTAGGGATATGGTAATCGGATTGAGAAGGGCGAGTTGGTCCTTCTCACTGCAAGTCGGTCGCAGCTGATACCCACATGGATGCGAGCACGGTGCATCGGCTATGGCGAACATGGTTGGAACAAGGGAATGTGGGAAGAAGGAGGGGTGCAGGTGCAGCAAGAGTGACTTAAGCACGCGTGGATCGACACATCCACCGACAAGCTGTGGTGGTCCCACAAGTCACTTGTACTGCGATTCTGCAGCATGTGCAAGATACCCTGGATGTTCCCGTGTCGACGAGAAGCATTTCCCGTCGATTGGTTGAACGTGGCCTGCACTCACGGCGTCTGTTAAGAAGACTGCCACTGACCCCGCAGCATAGGTGCCAACCTTTAGAATGGTGCCGGACCGGAGCAATGTGGATGACAGAATGGCGAAACGTCCTGTTCTCAGATGAGTCACGCTTCTGTTTATCCAGTGACAGTCGCCGCATACGTGTGTGGCGTCGACGTCGAGACAGATCTAATCCGGCAGTAACTGTGGAACGTCCCACCGCGCGACAACGCGGCATAATGATTTGGGGCGCTATTACCTACGATTCCAGGTCACCTGTAGTTCGTATTCAGGGCACTATGACGGCCCAAAGATACTTGAATAATGTACTGCAGCCGGTGCCAATCCCCTACCTTCAGGGGCTGCCTAATGCAATTTTTCAGCAGAATAACGCCCGACCACACAGTGCTCGCATCTGCCAATATGCTCTCGAAGATATACAGATGCTCCAAGATATACAGATGCACCGTACTCCAAGATATACAGATGCACCGTACTCTCCTGACCTGTCACCAATCGAACATCTGTGGGATGGGATTGGACGCCGTTTGCAGACTCTGCCCCTGCCTCGTTCAGACGACGAACGGTGGCAAATGGTTGAAAGGGAATGGAGAGCTATCCGTCAGGACACCTTCCGCACTCTTATTGACTCTACGCCTAGACATATGTCTTCGTGCATCGCTGTCCGCGGTGGTCCTACATCCTACTGAGCCGATGCCGTTCTCGCTCTATATTCTGACTATCATTTTGAAATAAAGATCACTTATTGCTGCTTGCTGTCTGTTTTTCTCAAATTTCATCACTTTCTGACCACTCCTTCTTGGTGTTGCATTTTCAATGTCGAGCAGTGTATTTTTGTCTTGTCGCGAAGTGAGAATTGAATTAATTGAATGAGGAATACTGAATCGTCTGTGAAAAACTGTTTTTTTTTCTTTGTTTGTTTAATTTCTTTTACACATCGTTTTAGATTTATTATAGTATTTGAATAGAACATGTGACAACGATTAGGTAATGCTCCAGATGATATACATAATTTTTGTGCATTCTGATGAGTTATAAAATGAATGAGATGTGCTGTTAAGTGAAGCTAGAGCCAGAGCGTCGCTGTGGTAAACAAATGTAGTAAATTTTAAAGAAAGCATTTATTCTATCGTGGTTTATGCGATATTGATAAAGTAGATTTAATTCAATCCAATAAGTTTAATACCCGGAATTTTTCACGATAACAATACCTCCTTTACTTCGTACAAGAAGTAGAAGCATAATTCATATTTCTATCTTTTGAAAAAAACCGTAAATTGAGAGGGACCGAAAAATTGAAATTTTGTGCAGTTGTCAAAGGCAGTACATTCACAACATGCTGCAGCTCATTTCTAACTTAAGCTGAGAAGAAGGAGAAATCTGATTGAATAGTTCACCCTAATAAAGTACAGTGAAACCTTAGCTCACGAACTTAATTTGTTCTTAAAGATATTTCGTCACTCAAAATATTCGTAAACCGAAGCAATTTTTCCATATGAATTTACATAAAGTGAATTAATCCGTTCCTGGATCCCAAATGACTGTTTCGAAAAGAGTACTTTATGTATAAGTTCGTAATGCAAAATCGGAAGAATTCATTCAATCTAACACATATGCAGTATTAACATGTAACACAATATTTAATACGATACTAAAGATTTAAAAAAAGAAGGGGGGAACTTGAATTGCATTTTACAGTGTTTTTATGAAGAAAAATGATAGCGTAAGTAGGAAACAGTGAGGAAGACAAAAATGCAAAATGTTATTCTTTGAAGGGGAAACTTTATTCTGCAAAAATATCAGGTAGCTGCTGCCTTTCTGAGTGTTTTTTTTTCTCGTTCTCTTAACAACCCTCGCCTCTGTTTGAAAATCGCTATGCCCTGTCGCATTAAAAATTTGTCTACCGTGCTTTGTTCTTCTCTGCGTTTTAAAAATGCTCTAAAAGCAAGACATAATATTGTCAGGTTATTTCAAAAATTTATGCTACCCCTTACTGTTGCTTTAGCAAGGTAATAAGGTTCTATGAACCTACCTTTACATCGTTACTCCATTTTCCACAAATTTTGCACAATACAACTGAAAATATCCTCCTTTCTGTCTTCTGAAGACATTTTCTCTGCATCATTAATTGCACTTTAAAGTATCATTCATTGCCTAGAAAGTATCGTTCATCTAGAGTATCATTGCCTAGAAAGTATCATCATCTACTTTAAAGTATCATTCATCTAGAGGCATCGTTTGTCAACGAGACATTTTTCGTGCGGAAAATTTGTTCATGGACCGATTTGTTCGCGATCTAAGGCGTTTGTGATCCAAGATTCTACTGCATTATCATTGTTGTTTGCAATAATTATGCGAGACGTACCAACACTCATTTCTCAGGCAGGATCAAATGAGCCAAATGAAACTGAGACTTATCTTCATTAGATACTTTCTTTCGAAGAATCAATTAAGTTTAATAAAAAAGGGATAGTAACAAATGTATACCAAATTGAATTAACAAGGAGGAACTAAAATTTTGAGAGCGAATTTTTTAAAACCCACTCGTACGATTTTTCTAAAACTAAGCAGTTTAGCATAATTTGAGTCGTAGACTCGAAATATAGAAAAAAGTTGCATGTCATTTCAGAAAAAGTCCGATTTTTGTGTCGAAATACCTATGTTAAAATAATGCTATATATAAATATTCCGCTCGTGTATAGTGAAAAAAAGGGAAAGGAAAATAGGTCGCTATAAATTAAGAAGTTCGCCAAGTGAATTATTCTTTGCGCAAACTAAAAAAATGCGCCGAGATAAATTTTTGAATTTCTCCTTAAATTTCGCACCAACTTTTACAAAATTTAATATTTAGGCACAATTTGAGTCGTAGATTCGAAATATGGAAAACATTCGGATGTCATTTCAGAAAAAGTCCGATTTTATGTCAAAATACCTATATCAGAACAATGCTATATATAACTCTAATATATCCTAAGCCGCGCTTTCGAGACATAAAAAAGGCAAGTTGAATTTCGTCAATCGGGCCAGTAGAACGGGAGATATAAAACTGTCCCCCCCTTTTTTTCCCCGTGTGGAAGATACGTGTAATTAGATACGTGCGTAACATCGACTAGAAACAATAAAATTCCTATTAAAATATCAGTTTTTTTTTTCCTTCGATTGGCAAAACTGTTTCGATCTTTTATGAACAATCCGAAGCTGTAATCAATGATTTGTAAATAATGTACACAATAAACTTTACGTTTCTAAACTTATTCAACCTTTGATTTCTATGATTCTTTGAATTTTGAAACACTTCGCAGTGTACGATTGTAACTGTGCAATAAAAGTAGCGAAGTAAGATTTTTCTCATGTGAGAAAATAAAAGCTTTACAGGTTAAACACCCGATAAGAATCTCCTCGCTCGAGTCCAGCAGTCACAGAATACCACATTGCAACTCTGGAGGACATTGTGGTTAAGAGAATGGCATCACTATTGGGACTTCACTTTTGGATCAGACCATCATACTCGTATTATTCATACTGAGCTGAAGATTAGCATAATGTGGCCAATATGCTTAACACTTGAAATGAAAGAAACCTGCCGATTCTTGCTAATAGCTTTTTCATCGATATGAGGCTGATAGTGAAGTATTTCTGCAGCCCATTATCATTGGAGGTGAGGATTGGGTACATGAGAACAACGAAGTTCCAGGGTAACATTTAAGTTCGGTTAGCTGTGTATGAACGACTATAACATCTTCCAGCATTATATACGCGCTTACAAAGAGCTGTTATAAATGTATTGACCAGAATGGGATGCTATTGGACTGCGGTATTGCAATAGTTTCGGCGATTGAAATAAATATTCTGAAATAAAAAATTCCTTTTTTAACACGTTGTGTAATATGCTTAAAAGGGGATTCGTGGTAAACAGATATTAAGCCTGAACTTAAAAAATGACTAATTAAAGTAATTATTGAGAAGTTACTGCTCCTCATACTCACGGTGTCACGCGGCGTAAATAATCAGCATTATCCATAATACAAATGAATTAAAATTGTCGAAGCTGCTAAATGACTATTTTATTTACTTGACATTAGCGAACTCGGTAGCAATACCTTGGTGCTGGGACCGTATAGTCTGCTAAGATTAGGTCATAGGATAAACGTTTAACAACCCAGCGAACAGGGTTGCATAAGCAATAAAATAGCAACCAGAAGTGGGAACGAGCGTGAATTCAAGGACGATAGTAAGATCGGAAACTGGCAAGATTCCATAAAATGTCTGCCATGTCGTCTCAACTACGCATTCATTTACCCAAACTTAATTCACCTAGCGTCAAAATAAACGTTCTAGCTGCAATTTTAAGAAGGGTGCCAACAGCCTCAAATGTGTTCGCTATATATTTAAGACGTTAGCACCGAACTGCCACCGAAGAACCTTCTTCGTAGTTTGTTGGGAAGAATTAATTTAAAAGAATGGAACAAAGCGTGGTTATTCAAACAAAATGCTTATAAATTACTGATATTGCTAATTAAATTGTAGTGTGCGGTCCTTTAAATGACAATTTTAATTATATTTCTAAATCACTTCAGCATACTGTAAATTCAAAATATGCCACAGATTCGCAATGAAGACGACCATTTTTACTGCAATTTAAAAATTGGGAAATTAAACTGTGAACGTAGTTTTCCAAACTGTTAATCAAGAAATGTCTGTTATTCTAATTACTTGTCCAAATAGGCTGTAATAGTTAGATGAGTTTTTCTCGAACATTGGAAATGGGATCACTTTTATGAATCAGAATGTTTTGCAGGCCATCTTGTTCCCTTCGAAAGCAATTTTTAGCATATATTGCTATCAATATACTCATATTTTAGAAGACACTTAATTAAGATTCATTTCATTTTATACTGATATCAAGTTAATGGAAGAAAATTCATATTCATTTTTAATAATTCAAAGCATTAGAGTTTAGATAATTTGTACGGCTATTATTATTTTAATTAACCAGTTATTATACCTTTAGTATAACTTCTTTTTATTTCCTCACCAGAAATGTAAACGAGTTGAAGAGTATTTCAATCCAGGGTTTTGGACTGTAAGACAGAGCATGTTTTTGCCTCCCGAGGCCACCTTTCTATGCTTCATCAGCTCTAATAAAACTGTAATTACTTGGCTTTGCGTTATTGCTGCCGATATTTAGTTGTTAGGCCAGTAAAAGGTTCTGAGCCAAACTGGAATTTAAAATCAATTGTGTAGTCTTTGACTACTACGCTTAGTTTAACGCTTGAATTTAATTCTTACTTTAAGTTATATCGCCATAAGTTATGAATGATTCTGTAAGCACGAGACGGGCATTTTATGTTCAAGTTCTGATTTACTAAAAAGGTCATTTTAACCTTTTCAAGTCTCTGTCGTTAACTTCAGACACAATAATAATTCGCTCCAAGTCCGTTAGGAGTTTGATACTAGTTTATGCTACCAAAGTCAAACTCTATAAATCTTTATTTTATTAATCAAAAATTAAATGAATGTTAATACTCATATTAATGAAATGAACGATCCTGCCGATTCTTGCACAGCTGTTCTATGTTTGAATGTAGGCTGAAAAGAAGCACCATAGACCTCCTTTAAGAACCCTCTTTTGTGGCTAAGTCTAGATTGAGAAATCTATAGGTAGGACGACTGATAATACATTCCATAAAATAATGTCTTGGGAGAAAATATAAATCATGTAAATCGTGTAGAATGTATTAAATCATCGGGAGAAAAAGTGATTGAGGAGTGCCATATGTAATTTCTGAACTCTTGAGATTTTCAGCTATAGTGTGCTATACGCAGTTAATTTGAATTTTATTTTTTGCCTTTTCTGGAAATCTAGGAGGACCCCAAATGCAGTCTTCGAAGACCACTTGAGGTCAGCAGCCACAGATTGAAACACTGTGCCTTAGATTCAAAATACTCAATAGATCCAAAATGCTCAATATATTCAAAATAATACGGAATCATTTATTGTGTGGTCAATCATTTGTGAAATGAAATTGTGATTGGAATTTCTTAAAATTAATAATCGAGAAATATTAGCTTATTTAAGTTCCTCTTGTTTTTAGTCTCTAGTGCTGCACTGCCCCTTAAGATAAATTTCAAATTCGATGCAACATTTATCCGCGTGTAACGCGGTCAAATACTTGATTTTATATAGTCCATAAATCTCTCGCCTAATACATAGTTTCTTAGTAAATGTTCGATAAATTCATCGGTGTTCGTCTACAGAATTATTCTTAAATGCAAAACTGTCAAAATATATAATCACAAAATCATTCACTCCTCTTTGAGGATTCGTCTTACCTGTGATTGAAACACATACTGACATCATCAAAGATATTCAACTAACTTTTCATTTAACAGAAATATAAAGAATTGTTCTAACTAAACATGCTAATATACATGTATTCAAATGTTTACATATATGTAAGGTTATAAGAATTTTCCCATTCCCCACAGTGTGTGTGCCTTTCCAGTGTGCCTTTGTACTTAAGTCGTGTACGGTCTGCTAGCAACGGGAAGGTCCTGAAAGTGAATTCCGACCTGGCATCTCTGACTTTTCTTGTTTCCTGATTCGAAAAACTTAGTAGACTTCACACTAGCGCCCGGCTAGCATAGAGTCGTCACTATCTGCATTTGGAGATTGTGTCTCCTTCTTCACTACGTGGTTTTGTGGTGTCATTTATATAGCACAACTGGCTACCATCAGAAGATCGGGAATTTGAATTTCGGCGAATGTGTCCTTGATTTTTCGTATTTCCACCTTAGAAGAGCCTAATAGACTCCAGAAGGTGCTTGCATATACGCGCTTAATAATAGACAGCATTCTTTGTGTGCTGAAAACTATTACAGACATTTAATTTTAATGATGCATAATTGCTACTTCTTTAAGTTTGAATAAGTAGCATACCTTGGATAATGAAGAGCTCATAGGTGTTATCAAGTAAAATGCAATCTCAAGCATAATGGGCATCAGTACTTGGTCCACTTACCACTTACCACTTACCACTTTGAGAGATTATGATGGAATTGTGTGGGATACTAGAAAGCCTTCTTTAATTTATTACATATTTGTGTCCGTACGTGATTGTCTTAATCTCATGTTTAATTTGAATATATGCCAAAAGTTCCTCACAGAGCTGAAAGACATCCTTCCTCGCATCAAGCTTCTAATCATTCTTCAGGAAAAAAATGTAGACGTTCGACGTCAGTTTCATTTTCTATCATATGTGCATTATCGGCAGCTTTGCGTTTCATTGCGTGGCACTAGAAAAATATTTCATACTCAAAATATCTTGCTTGTAGAATTTCATTTAATGAGCTAATAAACTGATCGATTAAAGCATTTAAAATACTCTCCTCTATCCATAATAAAAGTACTTCTGTTATGTTTAAACAAGAATGGTTCTTTGAATTTCCCGAAGCTAATTGTTAACATTTATCTTGATATTCCACCAGATTACAGTGACACTTGTCAGTATTTTCGTATTATACCGAATATTCATAAATGTGTTCTAATACGTCAACCATACATACGATCGTTACGTTAGATCTAGTATTTAAGCTTGTAATTTCAATGTAATTTTATTCTTGCAGTTAAGGTATTTCTCCCGCCGTCTTCGCATACCTTCGTGGTGTAATGGTCCGCACGTTCAACGTGTGTTCGAGAGGTCCGTGGTTCGAGTCCCGCCGAGAGCACTGCTAATTTTCAAGTCTCCTGTTTCTAAAAAATTCTAATGACTCTACAGTCTTTTCGAGTAAAATCAATAAAAATATTGCTACGGATTTCGTACTTATTTAGAATTTTAATTGAAGTTGTTTATTTTCCCGAACAACGCAGCTGATTTTTGAAGAGAAAGCTACTTCTGAAAAGTAAAAATAAAAGAGCGCGTGAATTTAATAAATAAATATCTCGTAATTGCTGTTACCATCCACAAAAATCGAGAAAATAAGTTTTACCAGAATGTTCTAGTGAATAACTAAAAAGGTTATAAAAGCCGAATTAAAACACCTCAGCTCAGTTGCTGTTGTTTCAAGCGAACTGTTTGTTTACTTAATACTGTTATTGACTGTAGCGAATTCGCTGTAAGATAGAATTAGTTTCTCTGTTTTGAGTTGAGTTCTGTTTAATGTTTGAGATATTGTGGGATTGTACGAATATTTCTGAGGAAGTACTTCAGCCGTTTGTTTTATTTCTTGTTAAAAGAATAAATTTTATTAACTTTTCAACGACTTGTGCATTCAATCCATTACGAACCCGTATGCACGCAACAATTTTCAGTGTCAGGAGTGGGATTTGAATGCCATTCACGAGAACAATGGAAGAACAATTAAGACGGCTCGTGTCCACCTTCGCCGCATTCCAAGAAAAGATGGAAACTGGTAAAAAAAAGATGGAGTTTGGTCAAGAATCCATTAAGGAAGAGATGAAAGCCGTTCAAGCAGGTCAAGAAGAAATGAAAAAAATTACTTGCATAATAGAAAATAAATTTGAGGTATAGAAGGCAGAATAGACTGGGTTGAAAATAAAGTTTCTTCTCTCAAGGAACAAATAGGAGAGTTTCTGGCGTGGTACAACAAATCGATTATAGAAAGCCCTACGAATGGCGGGTGTTAAAGATTTGAAAAGTGCGTTGGTGTACGCCATGAAACTCGAGGCAGCTCAGCTAGCAACTCGTAGAGACCGCCACCCAATCAGAGCTGCTCAAGTCCAGGAGCCAGGACATCAAGTCACTGTTCGTCTAGACGATATAACCAGACAATTCAATGCCTTGAAACGAAATATTAGTGACAAGAAACCGACCCTAAAATGTTGGAACTGTGGTGTGGGAGGGCACATCTGTAGAAACTGCAGAACACCCCAGGGTAAGGATTTTAAAACCGTGCCTATCAAGAAGGAGGAAAACTAATTAGTGGCCATCTCGCGGAGCAGAAGTTGCCAGAAAATGAAAAGTCCCAGTTCAAAGCGCTTCAGATTTTTGCAGTGAGTGGCGGCAGTAACGGACTTTTCATCATGGGACACATCGACGGAGTTCCTTGTAATATAACCATCGATACAGAAGCCAATGTTACCATCATTCGAAAAAATGTGGCTGAACAATTGAAAAGCAAACTCATCTGGACGCCGCCCTGCGTTACCCTGTAGACTGTGTCAGGCGAGAAGATCGAAGAAAATTAAACTTTAACATCACGTTTGGAAGTGCCGCTTACCATCACACAGCATACATAGCAGAGATTACAGACCCTTGTATACTCGGATTGGACTTTCTAAAGAAATACAGTTTTTCTTTGGATGATGAAGGAGTGAAATCAATCCACAAAATCATAGCTCTAGACGATATCACAATACCGGCAAGAAATGAAATTTTACTTCCTGGATCCATAACCGAGAATAGAAATTTCCCCTACTGCGTCATGGAATATACCAAGAATTGTAGTAGCCCAAAAGGAGTACTCGTAGCCTCTGCACTCGTTGACCTATCGCGAACCCTTATCCCGGTGAGAGTTGCCAATGTAACTGATAAGGCGAGAGTTATTAAAGAAGGTGAAGTGGTTGCAGAATGTACTCCAGTAACCAGCGTTGAAAGAAAAAGTAACAGCTCAAAACCGTGTCTGCGGAGAGCATTACATCGAAGTTATTGCAGAATGCGCAGTTAAACGATGAAGAAAGGAATGCTGCCGCACGTGTCATTAAAGATTTTCTCCCTCTCATCTTCTGACGTGGTTCGAACCAGTTTGACGTAGCATAGAATCAATACCCGTGATCATCCACCAATCAAGCAACATCAAGGACATCTACCACTTGCTAAACAGGAAGAGGTACGAACACTTTTAGAGGACATGCAAGAAAGCGATGCCATTGAGCCTTAAGGAAGTCCATGGGCATCTCCCATCGTTCTCGTCAGGAAGAAAGACGGTTCAAGAAGATTTTGCGTTGACTATCGCCGGTTGACCGAGGTTTCGAAGAAAGACAGTTACCCTCTTCCTGTAATTGACGACAATCTGGGCACTCTTTCTGGAAGCAAGTGGTTCTCGACACTTAATTTAAAGAGTGGGTATTGGCAGATAAAAATGCATCCTGATGACCGAGAAAATACGGCATTTACTACTGGACAAGGACCTTCGCAGTTCAAGTGATGCCGTTTGGACTATGTAATGCGCCGGCTACATTCGAACGCCTAATGCAGACTGTTTTGAAAGGTCTTTCCTACGAAGCCTGTCTGATATACCTGGATGACATCATCATCGTCATCATTCTCGACAGACCATTTGGAAAGTCTTAGAAAGGTGCTTCAAAAACTGAAAGAAGCCAATCTGAAGTTGAGTCCCGCTAAATGCAAATTATTCAGACAGGAAGTGACTTACCTTGGATATGTCATCTCTGCTGAAGGTGGGCGCACAGATCCCGAAAACCTGTCAGCAGTTAAAGACTAGAGTCGTCCCGAAAATGTCCACCAGCTGAGAAGCTTTCTAGGGTTTTGCCCCTTCTATAGGAAATTCGTGAAGGATTTTTCTTCCATCGTAAGACTCTTCACAAGCTGACAAAGTTCACAAGCAAACAAAAGTTCGTGTGGACAAAAAAAAATGTGAGGATACATTTAAGAACCTGAAGGAAGCTTTAACATCTGCTCCAATCCTGACGTATCCTCAGCTCGACAGACCATTTATTCTCGACACGGATGCGAGTAAGGAAAGTGTCGGCGCTGTTTTGTCCCAAGAAATAGAGGGCCAAGAACGTGTAGTGGCTCACTGGAGTAAGTGGTTGGCTAAACCGGAGAGGAATTACTACGTCATGAGGAAAGCGTTGCTCGCCATAGTCAAAGCCGTAGAACATTTCCATCATTATCTATACGGCAGATAATTCCTGCTCCGCACGGATTATGCATCGTTGGCCTGGCTTTTAAATTTCAAGAAATCCTGAGGGTCAAATAGTCAGGTGGATACAGAGACTCCAGGAATATGACATCACTATCCGTCATCGGAAGGGATCAAGGGATCGTCGCACGGAAACGCTGATGCCTTGTCTAGAAGGCATTGCCCAGAAAACTGCCGATATTATTCCAGGGCCGAAGCTAAATACCAGCTGCCTTATTCGGTCGCACGACAAATTACAACATCAAGTTCGGCTAATGCAGACCCATGGAATGACAAGGAAGTCAGGAAAGAGCAGCTGGAAGACCACGACATTAAATCCGCAATTGATTTAATAGAGAACTCAAACAGAAAACCTACCTGGCAGGACATTTCTAGCTATAGTCCCACGACAAAACAATATTGGACTCTCTGAGACTCACTCCATATTCGAAACGGTGGCTTGTACCGGAAATTCGAATCGGATGAGGGAAAGACATTCCGATGGCAGCTGCTACTCCCAAGATCCCGGATCCCGAACGTCCTTAAAGAACTAGATACCAGCCTTGCAGGAGGCAACGTCGGAATAATGAAGACCTTGCAGAAAGTTCGGGAGCGCTTCTACTGGAATAATGCAAAGGATGGCGTGCAAAAGGGGTGCCGATCTTGCGATGCCTATGCAGGTAGAAAAGAACCCAAAGAAACGCAGCCGAGGGAAGTTCCAACGTTACAATATAGGAGCACCCTTTCAACGTATCGCCTTTCACATCTTAGGACCTTTGCCACGAACTGCTGATGGCAACAAATACATCCTCGTTGTCATTGATTACTTCACCAAATGGCCAGAAGCGTATCCTATTCCTGATCAAGTTGCAGAGACATCAGTAGCATCACAGTAGCAGAGAAGATGACACAGCACTGCATTTCCAGGTTCAGAGTGCCTCTTCAGTTACATTCCGATCAGGGAAAGAATTTTACCTCGGCTATAATCAAAGAACTCTGCAAGCTACTCGGCATTGACAAAAACCCAAACGACACCTTTACATCCCCCGTCGGACGGCTTGGTAGAGAGGTTTAATAGAAACATCCTGAATAACCTCTCATTAGTGGTTTCCAGAAACCAACAGGATTGGGACAAGAAGTTACAACTGTTTCTACCGGCTTACCGCAGTGCTCTCAACGAGACTACCGGCTATTCCCCATCTCAGATGCTCTTCGGTTGTGACCTTCGTCTGCCATGTGATCTTTTGTTTGGTCGCCCTCCGGATGCGCAAGATCTCCAGGCCCGGTTAGAACTGTTATGGTATTTTTAGCTTTTAACCTCATTGATTCATTACTCATGAGTGTCATGATCGTGTAAACCAACATTAAATCATATCAACCCTAAAATACTGCAGAGGGAGAAATTGTGTGACAAACATTGAAAACAACATATCAGTAAGTTAAATGAGTATTAACAAATATAGTTGTAAATACCATAACGATAATATAACAAGTGTAATAATGCATGCAAAAGCATTGTGCTAAAGCATTGGCAAAACACGTTCCAGTTTTAATTTAATTTATTGGATCCAGTGTTCTAAATTATAAGTGAAACAAACAAGATTAAGTAGACTAATCTTAACATTTATTTGGTATTTAACAATAAATTTCTACAACATTTTTTGGGGGGTAGTGTGCAGAAGAAATCATCTAGTGACTAAAGCCGGAACAATGGCTTGATAAACAGGAACGCACCGAACGACAATATTCGTTTAACATATTACATTTTTAGGTGGTGGCACATAGTCTGTAGAAACAAAAGAAAACGAATTCACATACCTTATAACAATAAGTTAATACATTAGGGGGCTCTCTCACTCAGATTAATTTTCAGTTATGGACACGTGTCATGCTTCCTTGAAGGGAACCCATTTTTCCCCGGCAGTGGTAGAAAAATCTGTAAGAACAATAATAAAACAAAATTAGTATGAATAATTTTTGTATCAGGCTTTCTCTCTCTCCATGGCTTCCCTCCGACAGTTTCGCTTGCCACTTCTCTCCAGTTTTACCTTCGACATACTCGGTCTCAGCAACTGCTTCTTGTCTGGCGAAAACTTCCGAATCCCCCTCTCGAAGACCGCTGCAGGCTCTTTTTCTTCCTCTCGCCAGTTCCTGGATTGGCGATGCTTGAAGTTCCAAAAGCCGCCAGTTGCAAGGCAACCATATGAGGAAAATCCAAGACAGTAAGGTGAGGATATGGAGTGGTATGCCGGATGTTGGCCGATAATCCCTATTTCTGCAAGAATTACAATCGTCGCCAAAAGGTCAGCCACCTAATCTACGAATGAAATAACACATTCTGCAGCTAGCCTTGCACAGGGTGTCACTTTAACATGGTGGAAGACTAACGGACACCAAATCATCCAGTGCCAAAACCCCGGCGTGCCATAGCTGCATACAAGACAAAACGTTTGAAACAGGTGCAGATTTTGCACTTGGTTAAGGAATTTTCCAGACCACTCTCTGGCAGAGATAAGCATTCGAAGAACTAACCTCCAGAGAAATTTCGAAAACAAGGTAATAAATCAGGATTCACATCACAAATGTAAAAATTTGTGAAAGAGAATTAAAAAACTTGCTTTTAATTACTAAATTAAATTAAACCCCGAAAAAGGTTTCTACAGTTGAAATATAATAACTACACAGCGAAACTCATGTTTCTTAAGAATATTTCTACAGTTCAAATATAATAATTATGAAATAATAGCGAAATTCAGGTTTCTTAAAAATGTTTCTACAACACCATAAACGATTTTACCGCCAGAGTCAGAAAATATGGATTCAAACTTTACCAGAAAGAGGGGTACGTTAACAAACTTATTAAACTTTATACACCAGCTTGTGTAAAACAAAGAATTTAAAGGGAAAATGACCTTAAGAGTCAACCTAACCAGAAATTAAACATTAAAAAAAAACAAGTTAAGATTAAGCGTTAAACAAACATTATAAAAACCAAGTTAAGGTTAAGAGTTACAGAACAAAATTAAATGGTTAACCAAACAACTTAAGGATAAAAGAAAAAAATTAACACAAGCAATTTAAATTCAGAGTTAACCAAAACTGCCAAAATTTACTTTTCAACAAAGCAAAATTTATGATCAAATAATAAATTCAAATTAATAATAAATTCTATGACTGATAACAGAATTATGTTAATCATTACAATTAAGATAATTATACTTCAGTTACTGATACTGAATTGAGATAAGTATGTGTTACATAACAGAAGTGATGAACAACTTTGCACGAGAACGAATCAGCTTGGCGACGGAGAAGATGAAGAATCGCTACGACACGAGAGCTACTAGGCATCATTTTAACGAAGGAGACAAGGTGTGGTTGTGGAATCGACTCGACTTAGAGAACTCTGTCCGAAACTACAGTCACCTTGGGATAGCCCGTACACTGTCCTAAACAGGCTGAACGACGTCGTGGTTCTGATCCGTAGATCCGAACCACGACGAAGTCATCGAACTTTAAGCCTAAAGTCGTCCATTACGACAGGTTAGCTCCTTACTATGGTCATAGTACGTAGTGTATATGATTGAAAATAGAAATGAAAACAATATAAGGCCATGGTCCTTTTTGTATTTGATTTGTATTTAATATTTGATAGTATCTGATTTGTAGTTGGTATTTGATAGTATTTATACACTCATGGACAAAAAAAATAGCGCACCAAGAAGGAGTCGTCAAAATGAAACGAAATTTTACATACGTAATGACTACTTTGATATAAGAAAATGATAAGAAAATCAAAGAAAAAAGATAATTTATTTCAGAAAAAAAGGCAAAAGAACGGAGGAGTTAATACTCCGTTGGACCTCCTCTAGCGCGAATGCGCGATGCAATACGATCGGCATTGAGTCATACAAGTTCTGTATGATGTCTTGAGACATTTCGTCCCATATTGGCTGTAACCTTGCCTCTAGTTCGTTCAAACTCGTGGGATGCCCAATTCGTCGTCCCAAATGATCCCAGATATGCTCGATTAGAGACAAATCTGGGGATCGGGCAGGTAAAGGAAGGGTAGTAACAGTGCGGAGACAGTCTTGTCGTATGAGGCCGAGCATTGTCTTGTTGAAAAATGGCTCCTGGGAGCTGCTGCATGAGTGGCAATACATGTGGTTGCAGGATTTCATGAACATATCGCTAGGCTGTCATGGTGCCACGGAACAATAGTAGGGGTGAACGTGTATTGTAAGCAATGGCACCCCATACCATCATACCAGCTGTGGGAGCCATGTATCGCTGTACAGCAAAGGCAGGATTGAGGCGTTAACCACGGGCTCTCCACACACGAACACGATTGTCATCACTGCCGAGATTGAATCTGGATTCGTCGCTAAAGACGACCTGGTTCCATTCCGCTGTACTCCAGTTTCCTCGTGCTCGACACCACTCCAAACGAGGGCGTCGATGGGTGGGCATCAAGGGCATCACACGTAATGGGCGCCGCGATACCAACTGTCCTTCAGCCAGGCGCCTTCGTATGGTTCTAGAAGACACAGGAGCCCCTAGTGAAGGTGATACCCGTGCCTAGATGGCGGCCGATGAAGCAGTTGGCTGTACGCGTGCATTTCTTACGATGTGGCGGTCTTCTCAACGACTGGTCTGTCGAGGGCGTCCTGAGCCTGGTCTTCGTGTACATGACATCTCTCGGGTCCACTGGTCCCAACACTCCTCACAACACAATCAGAACGGCCTAATTGACGAGCTACTCGCCTAGCTGACCACCCAGCTTCCATCATCCCGACGATTCTCACCCTCTCAAACTGCGGCAACTGCTCATATTGTCTTCGAACATGGCGTAATGGTATGTCTACCTCAGCTCTTCCTTTGTAAATGATTTAGCACACTCAAACAAGCTTTGGTTACCTGTTTTATATTCCTAATAGTACGACGTTCAACACCTTCTACCGGCTATACGTAATGCGCAATCACGCTGCATTTCTAATCATTTGCATATCTCCCCGACATGTACCTTCATTGCAAGTTTCGATACGATCCCGCAATTATTTCTTGTTGCGCTAATTTTTTGTCCATGAGTGTATTTAGTATTTTAATTGTATTTAGCGTTGGATAGTATTTGATTTGATGAAAGTTACTTATTTCAATTATTGTTCACTTTGTTATTGTAATGTAATGTTTATTTTTGTATTGGTGCCTTAATTGGAAGTCTGGCTTCTTGTCCAAGGATTGTACTGCCGGGGACGTACAGTTTCTGGGAAGGGGGCAGTGTTACGTATTTATTTAGAATTGTAATTAAAATTGTTATATTTTCCCGTGCAACACAGACGAATTTTGAAGAGAAAGCTACGTCAGAAAAGTAAAAATAAAAGAGCGCCTGCATTTAATATTTAATAAATAAATATCGCGTAATTGTTGTTGCCATCCACAAAAATCGGGAAACATCGAGAAAATAGGTTTATAATGTTCTAGTGAATAATTAAAAAGCTTATAAAAGTCGAATTAAAACACCTCAGCTCGGTTGCTGCTGTTTTGAGCCAACTGTTTGTTTACTTAATGCTGTTATTGATTGTAGCGAATTCGCTGTGAGATAGAATTAGTTTCTCTGTTTTGAATTGAGTTCTGTTTAATGTTTGAGATATTGTGAGATTGTACGAATATTTTTTAGGAAGTATTTCAGCCTTGTGAAAAGTGGAAGCATTTGTTGTGAAAAGAATAGATTTTATTAACATTTTAACGACTTGCGCATTCAGTTCAATACGAACCCGTACGCACGCAACAATATCATGACAAAATCACTTTGACTCATGACATAATCCTTTTGTAATACCCTGAAGATGAGGTGTAAAATCAGATATATGAATTTATACCTCACCTTTACGGTAGTAGAAAAAGAAATTTAACAAGCTAAATCAGTTTTAGCTGCACTACAAAATACCTGTATTAAGGCGTATTTTCTTTTCTTACCATTCACCTTAACAGAAATACACTCACTTCCAAAAGTTAAGCACGAAGATGTAAAATGCAAAAAAAATCAACAAATGCTACTTTGATTGACACAAAATTCGGCAGGAAAGTAGCATGCATATATATTTATGCATAAAACAAAATCTATTATATACAGAAATGAAAACAATATTAAATTTTTGTATGTTATCAGAAAAAGACATACTGGAGACTTAAACAGAATTATGTATAAAGGAAAAATAAACAGCATAAAATGGAAATAAAAGGACATTAATAGGGTATGTGATCCCTCCTCATCTGTATACAAAGTTTACACCTTGTGACCATGCTTTCAATTAGATAGTCAACCAATACAGAATTAAGCAATCGCCATTCTTCGTTATTAATCGAGTAAGGAAAATTAAAAGAGCGGCGTACTAATAGAAGTAGCCATAAAGCATGATATTGCATTTACTGGACAAGCAATTCAAGAAAAGGAAAAGCTTAAGGATCTAGTGGAGGATAAAAGACCCAGTAAGACTAATCCCAAAATTATAATATACAGTGTAAACGAAGAACCTACAAAAGAAAGTCTTTTAGATACTATACGGCATAAAACGATATTTTTAATGAATGGCCGGCACTTGTCTATAACGGCATTAGCCACTACTAAGGCCAGAAATGGTGATCATTTTATTGTGGATGCACCTAATAGGCGACCACCTCTATCTCGTATGAAGACAATTTTACATCTATGCCTTCTCCGGGATTCGAGCCCGGGCCCTCTAGTGCCGCAGTCAGGCTCCCCTAACCACTATACCGTCTGGCCGGCACACAAAACGATATACAGTGGTACCTCAATATACGAGTGTTTTTTGAGATATGAGCCGCCGAGCGAGCGATATTTTGCTTTGAGATGAGTGCAAGATTTGAGATACGAGGAATCGCACACTACACCGCTGCATACGACCTGCGCAGCGTCTAACAGTGTGTTGTTGCAGCGAAAAATTAGCTTTGAAGAGGAGCCAGAGAGGGAAGAGGTTATCCCTACAAGAGATATAAAGGAGATCATAGGAATGTGGGAGAAACAGTGGCGTAGCTAGGGTGGAGCAAGGGGGGACATCTGTCCCTGGGCGCAATATCCAAGGGGCGCCAAATTGATGCTACGAAATTTTTAATGAAATTTTTTCCATTCTTGGCGCACAGAAGGGGGGCGCAAATTCTTCAGTTGTCCCCGGGCGCTGGAAACCCTAGCTACGCCACTGGGGAGAAAGTTGTAGAGTTCGTGGATAAAAATCATCCCGAAAAAGTTGCAACTGGTCGTGCATCGGAGTTGTTCAACGAAACTTGCCTAACTCATTTCCGCCATATCCTGAAAGGGAGGAAGAAACAAACCAGACCAGTGACCAGTAACGAAGACCAGTGACGAAACTTAAACGCTTCCGTAAGCACTTCACTTTTTTAGTCCAAAGGGATTTAGTCCCGAAGGACTATTACTTTCGTTTTGCGATTTTGCGTCGATTCACTCTGAATGCCCGTTTCACTTTTCAAATTGTTGCCACTAAATGTTATCGCTCTGCATTAAATTTAAAAAAATGAAAAATCTGCATAAATGTATGCATGTTTCTCGCATTGTGATAAAACCTAGAGCCATCGAATTTTGAATGACGTAATTCTACTGCGAATATGGGCATCTGGAAGGCCTAACTTTGAATTTGAAATTTGCTTTATTATCGATTTTATGTTTCGTAACATTTCAACGAATTTCTGATTAACAAACTAAATGATTTCAAAGCGAGCAATGGCAACACTGTACGGAAAAAAAAAAAACTTTTATCTCCAGCGCACGAGACTTACGGAAATTCTAAAGATATGTTCATTTTAAAATGATTTTGCGATATTGATTTTGAACTGAATTTTATGGTTTGAGTACGTAGTATATGATATTTAATAAAAAAAAAGGTAGCACACGAAACGTTAAAAAAACGCGCCTTTGGACGTAATTTAAAATCTGAAATCTTTCAGATTTTTTTTTTTTATTATTTTCTTTTATTATGTTTTTATAGAATATGTATTTGTTATTTATAAATAAATGTTTCTTCTTGTAAATACGTTTTTCTTATTCAAAAACACTTAACAAAACAACTGAGCTGGAACGGATTAATGGCATTTCAATTAATTTCAGTGTGGAAAATTGTTTTGAGATACGAGATATTTGACATAGGAGCAAGGTTACGGAACGAATTAAAATCGTATGTCGAGGTACCACTGTATATGGAGACTCAAAACGATGCATATGTTGGATGTAAAATTTTCAATGAAAGAAAAATTTGGTAACAATTGGGTACTGGAGATGGATCTCTATTCTTTCAAGGTTATGATTAAGAATCAACTTGGAACCACAAATGAATAAGGAATACGGTATGAGAGTTCCTTAGAGTGACTCAATGTCAAAATGTTTTAACTAGGGGAATAATAAAAAATATTGCAATGTTGAGCACAGGTGCTCTAAATGCCCGAGACACGGAACATAGAGTAAATTGTCCAGTTGTGGAATCTTATATCAACTGTAAACAATCAAATCAAAAGTGTAAAATAGATCTCTGTATTATTCATAATACTAAAGCCAAATCATGTTGTTATCTAAAAAGAGAATTAGAATTACGCAAGAGAAAAATAAATTATGGATATATTACGTTTTATTCAATTAAATATACAGAACTGCTTAAGTGCGACTCTACAATTTAGTGCAAATTTAGATTTAGGAAAACCCCTGATACTGTCTTATGTTTAAGATATGTTACATATATATGTAGAGGGAAACTTACAGGTTTTCCACTCAGATACAGGCGGTACAACAAAGACTGTTGTACCGCCTGTATTTGAGTAAAATCCAAAAGCAGCAATCATAGTATCTAATTTCAGTCTCTAGCCTTGTAGATTTATTGTACCAAATTTAATTGCAGAACCCGATTTTACATTACCCGACCATTTATAGTTTGTTCCGTTTATTGCCCACTATTTCTGCCTTTAGATGATATACTAATGCCCATACAAAGTCTTTCATGGAAGTTTACTAATACTTCAATATTTGTTACAGGTGACTTTAACGCCAAACATCCTCTCTAAGGCCCTTCTTACGCAAACCTAAGAGGGACTCAAGTATGTGACTTTGTAGCTGCCTCGGGTTTTATGTTGTGTAGTGACCCCAACAGTCCAGCCACGTACATAGCCAGTCGAGTCGAGTCACGGATAGATCTCACAATGGTAAAAATCCATTGGGGATTTAATATAGGTGACCCTCGAATCATTTCATTCGAATTAGGCAATGTCTTAATTCTGCAAAATAATAAGCAGAGAACGAAACTGTAGCGGACCGACTGGATATCTTTAAAAGAAGATTTACCTACTAACTTCCAATATACTGGAGATTTACATACAGAAAATCAAATAAACAAATTAATTACACAGACTACAGAAAACTATATAATCTGTATAATAATACAAAAATTACAAAAATCTTTCCTAAGTCACCTCCTTGGTGAAACAAAAGAATTAACCATTCACAGGGCGTTGAGGCGAAGCGTAAGGGCGTTGAAACAAAGGTATTTGAGTCTCACTCGGAATGAATTGGACGAAAATAGACTACGCATCATTACAGAAAAAAGAAGCGCTTTATAAACATAATATCCATGAAGGTTAATTCTTGGAATAACGTTTGGAGAAATCGTTCTCACAAATCGCCGTTTAGCACTTACTACAGCTTGGCAAAAGCATCTCCCCTTTGCAATTTTATCAATTAAAGAAACAAGATGGATCATTTACAATTAATAGCCAAGAAACAGAGGAACACATTATTTCCTTTTACTTTCCACAAGATTATATGTTGGTAGAGCCGCCCAAACGGTACAGTGGTTAGGGGAGGTAAACCACTGAGTTGGCTTCTGACCCAGGTATACTTGATTATACCCATGCAGAATTTGTTACCAACCCAGCGACAGTTAACCACTAGCAGCCAGGCCGCAGCCCTGGGCCGCCCCGGCAGAGCAGACGACATTTATTAAATGCAAAAAAGAAATATACATGTGCATACAAGGCACTTGAAGAACTGTATAATCAAAATATATATTCATATAAAAAACAACACAAACACATGTATACATATATATTCCAAAGCAAATAAAAGTATACATACTCTCACGCATATTCATACATATATCTATACGTTATCATAATAGTTGAAGTTTACACGAAGAATATTATCGTTAGTAAAGGTTAGGTACTATAAAAAAAAGATATTAACATGTACATATATAGTACAACATTTTGATATAATACAAAATTTGTGTATAAAAAGCCTGGCTCTGTATAAATAGAAAATGACGTATTGAACTGCCGTATTACATACTCTGCTACTGACATACTGAACTAGGGTATATAGTTCTAACGTACATACTGCTATGCTTTGCAGAGCAAGTAATCTGTGTTCAGGTTAATAAATGTGCCAGTTCAAAAATAGTTAATGCCATACTGAAGGTGCGATGTCTAAGAGACGATGCTAAGAAATGACGTTTTTAGAACCTAATGTGTGTTATATACGACACAAGATTGTTCTTTATGGCTACTATCTTCGAGCGTCAGAAGAATAATTGCTAATACAGTAGTCAATTACTGTTTTCAGTTTCCGCTGGGCAACTCTGTTCCTTTGTAGAGTCTGGAAACAGTTAGTGGTTAGGAGAGCCGACTGCGATACCGAAGAGCCCGGATTCGAATCCCGGAGAAGACATGGATGCAAATTGTCTGCCCCCTCATAGGAGGTAACGGTGGCCACCTATTAGGTGCCTCCACAATAAAACGGCCGCCACTTCTGGCCTTTGAAGTGGCCAGTGCCATTATAAGCAGGTGCCCACCATTAGAAAAAAAAATATGTTGGTAGATACTGCAGAACATGCTTCGATAAGAGAAAAAGCTGAATCTACTATTAGAACTCAAAGTGATGTCTACTTTATGCATAATGGGATTAAAGAAATCTTTAAAATGGCAAGTAAAAGTAGAGCACCGTGTATCGATGGAATTACTTTAGAATTAGTTGAAGAATTTTACCTGGCAAATAGCGAACTTTTCTTACATATCATGAGGTGTTGCCTTAAGTTTAGCCATTTTCCTGAGTCATGGAAAGTCTCTAATTTAGTGTTATTTCCCCAAAAAGGAAAAGATAAGTCAGACGAAGTCAAATCGTAGTACCTACCGACCGATATACCTGCTTTCTATGAAGGGCAAAGTTTTAAATAAACTACTAGCACAAAGACTCACATACTACTTTTTTAAATAATAAACTCTTACATCAGTACCAGTTTGATTTACGCCGAATAAAAAAACAGTGGACAATCTTATAACCATCAACAAAGAAAATTATACTCGAAATTGGCACACTTGGGTCATTTTTCTAGATGTGGTGCCAGGGTATACTCGCCACACTGCAAAATCTGAACTGTCTAGCTGATCTTTACAATTTACTGAAGAATTATCTTCATACAGAAACAACAAAAGGGATGGTGTCAATGTTTTCAAAAATTGTTATAAGAACGCACCTCAAGGATCTAATTTAAGTCCAATTTTGTGAAACATTGTGACTAATACTGCATTAAAGTTAGACTTAGGAAATGATGTCACTGTTCAAGAATATGCCGATGATTTCATGGTCATTGCTGGCGCCAGAAATCGGACAGACTTAGAAAGAAAATCGGAAAAAGCATTAGAGAATATAGAAAAATGGAGTGATAAATACGAATACACCGTGAACACGAAGGCACGGTGATTATAAAAATAATTAATCATATATATTACATGTGTAATGGCAAGTAAAGATTACAGCATGCCCTGTCTACATTTGTAAAGAGAAACAGAACAAGAGAAAATAATATTTTCTTTCCATCTCTATAAGTTGTTCATGTTTTCCTTCTTTATTCTATTGTTTTATTACTTTATATTGTTACGTGCGTACGGGTTCGTTATATATTGAATGCACAAGTCGTTAAAAAGTTAACAAAAATTTATTCTTTCCACAAGAAATGAATTAAAATGCTGAAATATTTCTTCACAAATCTTCGCACAATATCACAATATCTCAAACGTTTAGCAAAAACTCAGTTCAAAGCAGATAAAATAGTTCTATCTTACAGCGAAATCGCTACAATCAATACAGCATTAAGTAAACAAACAGCAGTTCGCTTTTTACAGCTACAAGTATAACAGCAACAACAACAACTAACTGAGATGAGCTGTTTCACCTCGGCTTTTATAAGCTTTTTAATTATCAGTAGAACAATCTCGATTTTTCTAGATTTTTCTGGATGGCAACAGTAATTACGAGATATTTATTTATTAAGCATTAAATGCACGCGCTCTTTTATTTTTATTGTTATTTTTTTTTGACGTAGCTTTCTCTTCAAAAATCGTCTGCGTTGCTAAGGCAACATGAAGCAAATCTAATTACAATTCTAAATAAATAGCCAAATAAATTTGAAATTCGTAACATTACCCCCTTCCCAAGGACTGCACGTCCCGGGCAGAACAATCCCTGGACAGGAAGCCAAACTTACAACTAAAGCATCAGTGCTATAATAAACATTACTTTATAATAACAAAATAAACAATAATTAAAATAAGTGACTTTCAGCAAATTAAATTCTATCCAACGCGAAATACAATTCAAATACTAAGTACAAATACTATCAAATACAAATGCTATTAAACACAAATACTTATCAAATACTACTACTTAACAAATACAAATCAAATACTAAATACAAATAGGACCATGGTCTTATACTATGTACATTACTATTTACAATTATATACACTACGTACTATGGCCATAGTAATGAACTAACCTGTCGTAATGAACGACTTTAGGTTTAGAGTTCGATGACTTACGGATCCGAACCACGACGTCGTTCAGCCTGTTTAGGACTGTGTAAGGACCATCCCAAGGTGATTGTAGTTTCGGAGAAAGTCCTTTTCGACGAGTCGGATTCCATAACCACACCTTGTCTCCTTCGTTGAAACGATGTCCAGTAGCTCTCGTGTCGTAGCGGGTCTTCATCTTCTCCGTCGCCAAGTTGACTCGCTCTCGTGCAAAGTTGTGCATCACTTCAAACCGGGCCTGGAGGTCTTGAATGTATTCCTCAGGCGATGAAGGCGCATCCGGAGGGCGACCAAACAAAAGATCACATGGCAGACGAAGGTCACGACCGAAGAGCATCTGAGATGGGGAATAGCCGGTAGTCTCGTGGACAGCACTGCGGTAAGCCAGTAAAAATAGTGGCAACTTCTTGTCCCAGTCCTGTTGGTTTCTGGAAACCACTAATGAGAGGTTATTGAGGATGGTTCGATTAAACCTCTCTACCATACCGTCCGACTGGGGATGTAAAGGCGTCGTTTGGGTTTTGTCAATGCCGAGTAGCTTGCAGAGTTCCTTGACTACAGCCGAGGTAAAATTCCTTCCCTGATCGGAATGTAACTGAAGAGGCACTCCGAATCTGGAAATCCAGTGCTGTATCATCATCTCTGCTACTGTGACAGCCTCTTGATCAGGAATAGGATACGCTTCAGGCCACTTGGTGAAGTAATCAATGGCAACGAGGATGTATTTGTTGCCATCAGCAGTTCGTGGCAGAGGTCCTAAGATGTCAAAGGCGATACGTTCAAAAGGTGCTCCTACATTGTAACGTTGCAGCTTCCCCCGGCTGCGTTTCTTCGGTCCTTTCCGACTTGCACAGGCATCGCAAGTTCGGCACCACTTTTGCACGTCATCCTTTGCATTATTCCAGTAGAAACGCTCCCGAACTCTCTGCAAGGTCTTCATTATTCCGAAGTGACCTCCTGCAGGGCTGCTATGTAGTTCTTTAAGGACATCAGGGATCCGGGATCTTGGGAGTACCAGCTGCCATCGGAATGTCTTTCCATCATCCGATTCGAATTTTCGGTACAAGACGCCGTTTCGAATATGGAGTGAGTCCCAGAGAGCCCAATATTGTTTTCGCGTGGGACTATAGCTCGAAATATCCTGCCACGTAAGTTTTCTGTTTGAGGTCTCCATTAACTCAATTATGGGATTAATATCACGGTCTTGTAGCTGGTCTTTCCTGATTTCCTTGTCACTCCATGGATCTGGATCAGCCAATGTTGATGCTGTAATTTGCCGTGCGACTGGATTAACCAGTTGGTATTTAGCTTCGACCCTGGAACAATATCGGCAGTTTTCTGGGCAAGGTCTTCTAGACAAGGCGTCAGCGTTTCCGTGCGACTGTCCCTTGCGATGACGGATAGTGATGTCATATTCCTGGAGTCTCTGTATCCACCTGGCTATCTGACCCTCAGGATTCTTGAAATTTAAAAGCCAGGCCAATGATGCATGATCTGTGCGGAGCAGGAATTTTCTGCCGTACAGATAATGATGGAAATGTTCTACGGCTTTGACTATGGCGAGCAACTCTTTCCTGGTGACACAGTAATTCCTCTCCGGTTTAGATAGGCACTTGCTCCAGTAAGCTACTACACGTTCTTGGCCCTCTATTTCTTGGGACAAAACAGCGCCGACACTTTCATTACTCGCATCCGTGTCGAGAATAAATGGTCTGTCGAGCTGAGGATACGTCAGGATTAGTAGAATAGATCAATCTCATTTCGGATGTCCTGTGCAGAATGGAAGATAGCACCAGCAAGATGTAGTTCGAGGTGTGAAAAAGGCAGAAGTCTGACGGAGCGATGTCGAGGCTATATGATGTGGCAAAAGATCCCATTCGAGTCCGCAGAGGGTCCAGTCGGTGAACGCAGACATATGTGGTCTTACTTTATCTTGATGGAACATTACCTTTTTGTGCCTGAACTCCCTTCGACGTTTTTCCTAGATACCAGCGTCAACACGGAATAGCATCTTACTGTGCACCTCTGTGTTGAGGGTTTTATCTTTCTCCGGAAACGTTTTGTAGATAATACCACGCAATCCCACCAGATACAAAGCATGATCTTTTTATTAATCAAACTGCGCTTTGCGAACCTGCCGACTGGCTTACCGGCCTCAGACTAACCCCACTTTTCGGTCTGTGATGTTGAAGTAAACCCACTTTTCATCACAAGTGACGATCCAGTACAGAATTTTGTCCTTGCGTTGATATTCGAGCAGATTAGTGCAGGATCGAACACATTTGTCCTTATTTGCTTTACAGCTCATGTAGCACCCAGCAACTGAACTTGTACGTCAAAATTATGCAATGGATAGCACGACTAATGGAAATAGCACTAACGTTTAACTACTTAGCAATCTTTGGAGTGGTTGCATACTGATCTTCTTCCACAAGTTCTCGCAGGATGGCTAGAGCGCTCTGCTTCTTGAATGGTCCTTGTTTTTTAATTTTCGATACCAAAACTTCACAGTGTCTTATAATACAACATTAGTATCTAAAGCTGTATATATGATTTGGTGACATTCTGTAGCTGACCTTTTTCAACAGAATTGGAAGTAAAGGATTATTTTAATCTGGTAGCGTGATAGTTCCAATTTCGGATACCTTGTACTTAATGATAACGATACTTTTTTTTACAAATTTAACAACACGGTATTCTAAAGCTAGTCTCTTTCTTTCAAATGCCAAAAAATCGTTTGACAAAATATGATTAAACATGCCAACGTGAACTATTTGCGCAGACAATATAGGCGGTGGCGGGGAAGTGTCATTAAAATTCCTTATATGCAAGGCATTTAATTAATGAAGTATGTGATAAGGGTTTAAGCAATTTTTCCCTTTCCCCGCTCTTAAAGAAAGACATTTTTCAACTGATGATTCGTCTATAGATGCTGTGGTCTCGTAGCAACGTGTCTGCCAAATGTGTTCCAAACATGTTTTTTCGGACTGAAATTCAGAAAATATGTTGACCTCTCCATTGTTTCTCAGCATTTTGGTTCGCAAGGGATGAAAGACATGGGCGAGCCGAATCATGCATATAAAAACTGAACCGCCAATGAGAGCAATAGAAAGCACGATCAAGAGTCTATGAGTTTCATTTCCTATACCTTTAAGCTGTCACAAACCCACTCTGACAGAGGTACAGGTCAATATGAATATCTAATCTTAGCCCTACCCAAGCTGCTTACATCAAAAGGTGATAAGTTTTTGACATGCGCTGAATTCTATAAGATGCAATATTCTTTTTAGATCAGAAGTGGTCGATTAGCCCGCTCTAAACTGAAGCTAGACCTGTCGGAAGACAGAACTTGGGCTCCACTCGACAATTTCTCGATCACAGTGTACTACACCCCTTTCGAGCCTTAAGATATGAGAAGACTATTATGGCACAAATGATTAGCCTAAGTGCATCAAAAGTGTCTCTGAAATGCTTGTGCAGATGATCTCCCCATAACTGTTAAAGTTATCTTTACCGATGAATGGCATTCTGACGCATATACCGAAACAGAAAATTTTGAGCTAAAAACAAAATAAGAATCAAAAAGTAGCTTCTGATGTTGCAGATTACTTTTTTCAATATGCATGTTCGTAAGTCACGTGACTTCCGATATCCTCACAAATTTAGTCTTTGTGCGTTCCATAAGAGAGGGACTGTAAATCTATTATTGGCCATTTTATTGCATAGTTTATTAATTTTGATGAGATTCTTAAAACTATGTTATTAATTTTTCATTGCTTGAATCTTTATTTCTTCTTTTAATTAATTATCAGCTAATTTTGTGTTAATTTTAGCCCAAACGGACAGTTTGTCCAGAAGGCCTGTCAATTTCCTGTTTGGCATTTTGCATCGGTTCACTTTTCATATTCTTGCCACCAAACATTAGAGCCCTGCTTTATATTTAAAGAAATTAAATAATGAAGAAATTTATGTATATTTCTCGCACTGGGAAAAATCAACGGTACCTAGAGACATCAAATTTCGAATAACGTAGTCCTCCATTCGAATATGGGCATCTGGAAGCCCAAATTTGGAATTTGCTTTATTATCTATTTCATATTTTGTAAAACATTAAAGAATTTTTGTTTAACAAACTCAACGATTTAAAAGTGAGCAGTGGCAACACTGTGTATCAGAAATTCTACAGATATGTCTTTTAAATATTTTGCGATATTGCTATTGAATTGAATTTTATGGTTTAAGTGCGCAGAACATAATATTTAATAAGTAAAGGTAACGCGTAAAACATTAAAAAACGCCCCTTTGGACGTAATAAAAAATCTGAAGCTTTCAGATTTTTTTTTTCCAGCTACTTTTTCATATTCGTTGTTAGGTGCTTTCACATGTCTGGACTGTTAATATCGTTTTACTATTTCTTTTAAATTAGTGGCTTACTTTTACTTCCTTCTAAGAAGTAAAGCAGGGATGTCAAACTCATAGGTACACTTGGGCCAAACAAACAAGGTTTAACTTTAGGGGGGCCCCAAAAAAAAAAAAAAAATCAATATTCATAGAAACGTAGATTTATTTCGAATAATACAATAATAAACATATATATTTAATATAGAAAATAACAAGAAAAATTTAATGTTTACGTCCTGATACTTGACATCTCTTCTCTGCTATTATCTTTCCTATTTCGGGAGAAATTTTGTTTGCAGTGATAACTTTCAACGCTGACCCAAGGTGAGCATCATTAATACGGTTTCTAATAGGAGACTTATTACCTTTCATGACTGAAAATAACTGCTCGCACCGATAAGTGCTACCAAACATGGAAATAATTTCATATGCGAATTTTCGAGTATTTTCAAACCTGGCTGGTAAATATTTGTAAAATTCAGGCACGCCCACTTCAATGAATTTTGCTTTCAAATTTGAGTTGCATTGAATCTCGATCACCTCCATTTGCATATGGCTGGGTACTGAGTCAATACTTATTGAGAAAATCGAAAACAAAAAAAAAAACTTGTTTTCGAGGGAACTAAAATCATTAAACCTCGTTTCAAATTCAGTTGTTAAATTTGCAATTTTTTCTGCGTATTTTTTGATACGAACAAGTATCATCTAAACTTGATTTCTTCATGCTGCACGTCGGGAAGTGCGTCAAATTTTAAGTTGTTTTTCCCAAAGAACTAGTTGACATTTGAATGCTTTAATTATGTCAAACATGTTTGTAATGATATGATATTTTCCTAGTAACGATAAATTTAAATCGGTTAAGTTGTAGCATTCATTATTTTAACTAACCAAGTTATTTTTAGTTTGCACTTTCCTATCGATATCTCGAAGTTTCAGTTGCTGCCCGAATTTAGCGCGAGCGAGATATTTATGCAAATCGCAGATATCTGATAGCAGTTTAAAAGGCAGGAGTTAACGAGAAAAAGAGACAGAGTCTTGGATTTATCGCCGTAAGGCTGTGCGCGCAAATAATTCCTCTGTCTAGTGAAAGTTCGCCTTCATAGGCAATTGCATTTACTGGTTCTTACTCATGAAATTCGCATTATTGCATTTCACTGAGAGTTTGGCTTCCTTCGCCGTCCTCCTTAAAGTTAAACTTAGGAAATTGAATTGTTAACACTCTTTATTTTATATTATTTTAGTTCAGCCCAAGTAGTGGCTTACTCTCAAGTCGGAGAGTTGTAATTATTTGAATTAAAGGGTCCTTTTAAACCCTCCTTCTGACTTGTAGTTCTTCAACACTAAAGGACATAGCCTAGATTTGCTCCCTGTCCTCTACATAGGGTTTCACAGCGTATGTTTAGCAAGAAGATTAAGAGATTAAAGGTGAAACCTTATAAAGTGTTTGGTTATATCAACTAAGAAAGATAAATCTATTCCATATTAGATCGTAAAACAAACTTACGTCTTGATTTTTCGTTTTTAAAAACTGACATATTTCTTCTTTCAAATCCCAGAATTGTTTGAGAATCTTGGAGCAAGATAACCAACGTACCTCGATATAGTAGAACAAACCCAAATATTCACTATCTAACTCACTTAAGAAAGCAGTGAATTGACGCTGATTTAAACCTCGAGATCTTATAAAATTTATAACTTTTTTTATATATATGACAAAACATTCTCCATATTTATTACTTTCGTGCATAGAACTTCTTGATGTATAATACAATGCATATGATGAATGTTTGAACTGTGAATTTCACTAAGTTTTTTTCTTAGTAATGCTATGAAGCCCTTGTTTTTCCCGGTCATTGATGGAGCGCCATCTGTAGCTACAGAATTTAATTTTGCCAAAGGTAGATTGTATTTCTGCAGAAGTCCAAAAACACAAGTAAATATATCTTCTCCTGTGGTAGTACCAGGCATCGGTATTAGTTCCAGTAATTCCTCAAAAATGTTAAAATTCTTGTCACAAGAACGAAGAAACACTGCTAATTGAGCTTTGCCACTAATGTCCGTGCTCTCGTCACAGGCAATGGAGAAACTTTCGAAACTAGATGATTTTGCTTTGATCTGATCACTTAAATTCGCGGCTAAATCAGTAACTCTTTCCGCAACTGTATTTCGAGACAATGAAATTGATTGAAAAGCCTTCACATTTCCAGGACAAACAATTTCTCCAGCTTTCATTAGGCATTCCTTGATGAAATCACCGTCAGTAAAAGGCTTCGAATGTTTAGCTATCAACTCGGACAAGACGTAGCTTGCATGTACCGCCGCTTCACTTTCTTGCAATACTTTACTAAACATGGACTGTTGCTTTTTCACTCCTAACTTGAGCTCTTTCAACTTTTCTTCTCTCATTAATCCTTCGTAATTGTTATATTTCGATTTGTGTTGTTCGTAATGACGTTTAATATTATATAACTTTGGTACATTAATAGTATTATTACATATCAAGCAGATTATTTTATCTTTTATTTCACAGCAAAAATATTCTAATTCCCATTTTACTTGGAATATTCTATGTTCGTCAGCGATTTTTCGTTTAATTTTACTACCACTTGGTTTTGATATAGACATACTGAATACAAAGGGCTGGAATAAACACGGTTAACGTTAAAAAGTTAACAAAAATTTATTCTTTCCACAAGAGATAAATCAAAATGCTGAAATATTTCTTCAAAAATATTCTAACAATATCACAAAATGTCAAACGTTTAGCAAAAATCAATTCAAAACAGAGAAACTAATTCTATCTCACAGCGAAATCGCTACAAATCAATCACAGCATTAAGTAAACAAACAGTTCGCTAGAACTACAGCTACTACTGAGATGAGTTGTTTGTTCTCGGCTTTTATAAGCTTTATAATTAATTTCTCTAATATACTGGAAACATCTATAAATATCTGGATTTTTGAAGACGGCAACAGCAATTACGAGATATTTATTTATTAGGTATTAAATGCACGCGCTGTTCTATTTTTAACTTTCCAACGCAGCTGTCTTTTCAAAAATCATCTGCGTTGCTAAGGCAACATGAAGCAAATCTAATTACAATTCTAAAAAAAAAAAAAAACTAAATAAATAAATAACTATGAAATCCGTAACGACATGAATTAAGTAATAATTAATAATAAAGCAAAGTGAATGCACATGAATGCACCAATATATCGTACAAAACTATGATTGGAAAACTGAGACCATGAGTTCGGCTATCGGGGGATGCAAGAAAGTTCTTACTGCACGTGTCCCCCAAAAGCTGAAGGTAGCTGACCGCAAGCTACTCACACGCATTTGTAATTTAAGTAGTGTGTGTGTGTCAGCTCGCTGTGAGTAATCTAACAACACTGAATAAATTATCATTAATTACTTAGCAGTAAACATTTTTTTCTTCGTCGATATGTTATTTTATTATTATATATTATTATTTGCCGATATATTGGCCGGGCCGCAAAAATATTTGTTGTGGGCCGCATGCGGCTTGCGAGTTTGACATCCTTGAAGTAAAGGAAGTATTGTATTTTATGTTCTTATACAAAGTAAAGGAAGTATTGCAATTATGAAAACTTTCGGGTAACATGTTTCAAACAAAATATTCATTTTGAGTTTCCAAATGCATAATTCATAAGTGCACATCGGTATCACTACTGGAGGATAATCTTCTAGAAAGCACCAATGGACTTCCATTTTTTGTCACATGACCTCTGCTGAGCTGAAAGCAAAATGATATAAAATATTTCGTCATCCAGATTTTTAGATAAAATTATTAAAACCTCTTGGATTTCTTTTTAAAATTTCCTTGGCAAAATTAGATTAAATAATATGATCATCTGATAAAGATATGATCAAAATCTGCAAAGATATGATCATCTGATATGATCATCAAAAATATCATCTGCAAAGATATGATCATCTGACTGAAAAAATTTAAAATGGATATGAATACATGCTGGATACGGTGAAGTAAAATGTGAACAGCAGCTTTCAAAGAATAACATCCCCCATTCGTCCGTAATCGAAGCCCTTCTTACGGTTGCAATACAGATGTGCACTTAAGAAATATGCTTCCCAAATCCATTTGAACAATTTTCTTCTTCGTGATGGGTGTATGTATGGATCGGCAGTCTAAGTCTAGGTGGATGACATTGCTGGTGTGATGTACGTACGGATATGGATGGGTTT